>JADZMA010000099.1:0-72023 GCA_020796225.1 Arion vulgaris
GTGAAGTACCGTTTTATTAAAGCTGTTTATATATCACATTTGAATGATAAAAAACTTAAGAACAATCGCGAGAGAGAGAGAAAAAACAAGAACAAACATTGCTGTTCAAATTAAACAACTAAAAACAGTATGAAACGGAACTGATATGAAAACAAATATCAGAACACTAAGAACATGCATATTCTCAGTAGTAACTTATGAGTGTGAAGCATGGACATTTAAACAAGGCAGTGGAAAAACATCTAAATATCTTTGAATATAAATGTTACAGAAGAGTCCTTCGTATATCATGGACAGAGAAAAGAAGAAATTGATCTATCCAGAAAGAACGCAAAATCAAATCTGACACATGTCCTATCACTACTGTTTGTTCGCTACATAGAGGATTAATGCTTCTTTAAGCCGAAGCACGCCCCTTTCAACCTAAGGACGAACCTTTTATTATAGTTCGTTCTAAAATTCGGATCACACTAAGATTTAATTTAGTACGAAATCTATCTGATGGATACAAGTAATTTTGCATGCAGTCTTATATACCTCTCGACGTTACGAATCCATGTTTAACTAATTGGTAGGTAGCTTAGTTGATGCAAAAACGTTTTTGTTATATAATTTTGCATAACACAACAAAATGATAATCAAAGTTTAGAATTTACAGTAATACACAAAATGGTAGCGAATGTTTGCAAAGGCGTAACCCTGTTACATATTATAAAAAGCAATGTGACATGGTTAGCTTTTTCTTCATGAGTGTTTTTATGTTGATATTATCTTTGGCGATCAAATTGACGTACCTTTTGTAGTTGCTGCCAGTCCCTGGTATTGTGAGGCAATTGGTGAAGGTGAAAGCAAATGGATGTTAGCTATTAGATTTGAGTCTGAAGAGTCGCAAGAGATTGACTATGCTGCGGGCTGGAGAAAAATGCAAACCATCTCGTCCTAATATGTGCCTCTTCTTCTCGGAGCACATGCTCTTCACATTTGTTCCAGTATTCTATATCTATTTTTGCTAGGATCAGTGTTAGGACTTTACATCACGAAGTTTGAAAGTCTTGTTTATTGCTGCAACTTGACCTTTGACTGCAGCCCACACAAGTTCAATGGGATTGAGATGTGAATGGTAAGGTGGTAATCGAAAGAAGTGTGGCGTGCTCAGCAATGACTTTATCGATTATAAAAATCTTTGACCTCTTAGTCTGTCTCACCAGTTGCAACAACTCAGTTTTGAAATTGTTGCAACAAAACGATATTTTTTCTTTTGCAAGCCACGCTATGATGTCTTGTTTTGTGCTTGATTAGGTGGGAATTTTGTCTGAATTTTGATTGAATTTAGACAGTGCTTGAAAAAGTCTCAGCGCACCGACAAGACCATTTGCTTTGCTGCCTGTATGACCATCACAATCGTTTCCCCTTGCTGCTTGAAATTTCCTTTCTTAGTTCCATCTAGTGATTGCCATTTTATCAAACGTATGGTGAATATTTACCACGATTCGTCCAGATATACAATATCATAACCTTCCGTCCTACGCTTCCGATTCCTGGCAGATATTTGCATCCTCAGTTATCAGATGCGTTTTCACAAACACGATATTCCGACCTGCATAGATTTCCGAAAAGTGAAACCGCTGCACTAACAACTCTCCATAAGGTGGTTTTGATATATCAATATCAATTGAATTCGCAGACGATTTCAATTTACGATGTGTAACCACATCACTGGCCTTAAACATTTTATGAATCCTCTAATAACATCTTATCGAAATCGTCGCTTTCTGTTTCCGGCCTTTTCTGTGTTCTTTACGTTCATCACTACAGTCCTGTTCTATCCAACGACAAAATGATATTCTACATTCTACATTAAAATGACAGTGAGGAGTGTGTTTAACCAACGAGACACAGGAACAATCAGTATGCATAATCTTCGATATATGTTGTGGGAGACTGAGCACCTATGTGTCTGTCCAGAGCGCAATGACGTCAGTTTATCAACCAAGAACCAAACCAACAAAAATTAAAAATAGGAATCAACCTTTCAAGAATTCACAGTCAAGCCAAATCTTCTCACAAACCTTGCACTGTCTATTTAAATCTCGTCTCTTCGTCACTATCAAGCTATTAACGTCATTTTACTCTAAGTTCGTGTAGGATGCTAGAATGCAAACGTATGAGAATTTTTGTCTTTATATATATAGATTTCACAGCAGATGGAATGATGGACAGAGAAATCGAGACTAGATGTCAGAATGCAAACGCAGCAACATACCAACTGTCACCACTATTAAAACATCCAAGCATTAACATGGCAGTCAAAACGACAGCTGATAAACTGCATATTTATTCCAACTATTCTGCTATCAGTGCCAAACAGCCCTGACTAAGACACAAGAAAGAAAGATTACAACATGTGAAATGAGATGTCTACGAAAAGCTGTCAACGTTACAAGTGAGAGATAGAGGAGAAACGAGAATATCAGAAGCATCGTTGGTACTATACCATGCATACAGTACATCGAGAGGCAGAGAATCAAATGGTTCGGCCATCTAATGAGAATGGAACCACATTACTACCATCACATGCCTATAATAATCGACACTCAGGGCGCAGAGCATGAGGCAGGCCAAGAACACGATGGATAGATAACATCTCTAAGTCCTGCAAAAGCATGGACTGACAACGTCAGCATACACTACCTGGCACAAGATAGAAAACTAACTCTTCCACGACGCTTCACCCACAAATGTGGAAGATAAGATAAGATAAGATACGATAAGATAAGATAAGGATATATATATATATATATATATATATATATATATATATATATATATATATATATATATATATATATATATATATATATAAATAAATAAAATACGCTGTCGTTTGTCTCTCACAGGAAAACGTAAGAACAGCAAACTCTAGAAGCATGAAATTTGATAGTATTTCACATAATCTATGTAGGTTTATATTTAATTCATATTTATTTTGTATCCTAACGCGTGTTATATTTAGGACATTAAAGAAACCTTATGAAAAATCATCCAAAATCAGAAGGACTAAAAGATGCTACGTGCATTTGCAAACGATAGCAATATATGAAATAATGGCAAGTAACTGTTCTTCCATCCACAATGATTAAGTAATTTGTAGAATACTGAATTTGTTTACTCGTTTTCATATCATGCAAACATCAATTTCGTTTAGATTTTGTCTGTAAAATATAATGGAAACATCATCAGGTGCCAAAGCCGGCTGGCGTAGCGATCATGGATCTCCACAAATCTCTGTCGCTGAGTGCTATCAACTCAGATGTTGACGTCTACTGTGCCAGAAGTCAGACTATCCAAAATTGTCTGTCTCGACTTCCCTGTCCTGTTCTACCCTCGATTTACCGGTTGTCACAATGTGTTCTAAACCTTCCCTCTTCATCACATGCCCGAAAAATGATGACTGCCTCTTTCTTATATTGATGATAAGCTTTATATGGAATTATTGTATATAATGGAATATACAAGTTATATTATTTAGTTTAAATTAGTCGTCGATCATCATCACTGCATGTCGACAAATTCATTAGTCCATAAGTGCTCCAATCTCCTCCTCAGTATGTCTTTCGCGTGGCTACTAACGACACTCGTTCTTTGTTGGTGACTATTCTTCTTCTAAAAGCATTTTGTTCTTGTCAGCTACGCACATTTGATTTGGAATTCTTACAGTCTGGTTATATATATATAAGTAAAGGCGTGATGTTGACCATCACCCATCGTTGCCGACGGTCAATGAAAAATACAGGCCTAACACTGTATTGACTATATACCACGAGATAGAAGGGTTCATATAAGTAAAGGAACCCGTTTTCATATCAACAGGTATATTGGTTATCATGTTGTTACACTCTTTTTTCTTTTACCTACGCAAACAGAGGATGAATAACTGTCGCCCGTCACCTTACATCCCAATATGTTCTGGACTAAATGGAGCTCGGGACCTGAAAACCGATGCAGTAGGACAAAATATACCACCAAAGTTCCATACATGAAACTGGGTAGAAAGAACAGTACATATAAATATTCTTTCTTGATAGCTCCATATTGACCATTGATAAACCACTTTTGTGATTTCTATGTGATCTGAGCCTGAGAGTGATAGTATGTTGTCCTTTATGCGCTACAAGAGATCAACACATCCGATTTCTACACCTTTTATTTACTAGAGTAGCTTGTTCAGGCCTCAACTAGTTCTTCTTAACATGCATGTTTGTCGCAATGTTACTATTCTTTGCTCCCCTAGCGAACCCCGGTAACAACGGACGTTTATATATATATATAATTGATGACTAATTTGTAATTTATTTATCCATGGCAAGTTTTCTTTGATGATATTATCCATCTAATAAATTCTAGTTCTCGCGTATTCATATTGTCTTTTTTTATTTCTGTTGTACGGCTTCCATCCTAGTTTTCATCTCCGCTCTTCTTCTTCACCCTTGCCTAGGTCCGTAACCGCCTTCCAAGCCCGCCTCATTCAAGCGTAGCCTGATAAGCATATGTTACCGGGGTTGCGTCACTGCCATCTTTTCCAGATCATTCTACTCTCTCTCCATTGTCTTGCTTCCGTCTCCAACTCCTGTCTCCAGGTCTTCCTAGTTTTTTCTTACCTCTATTTCCATAGGTTCCATCTGGAGAGCATGTCTCGTAATGCTGTCAGGAGGTTTGCTCAGTGTTGTCCTATCCCATCGCCACCTTCTCTCTTCTACCAGACCATATTTATTTCTACTCTATCTGCATCCCAACACCAACAACCACAAAACAATCAAAACAGTACAAAAACTATCTCATTCATTTCTAGTCACTATATAGTTCTTGTGTTCTTACAAATAAATTGATGAGGGTAAATCCAGCCTATGCTCGGCAACAGGGGATATTACTGGACGCAACCTACTACAGACTGTAATTATTGAAAAATCTTTCTGCTGCAAGCAATCTTGATTTTCCTGAAAATAAATCAGTTTTAAAGATTTCTATTTTTTAACTGCCGTGATAGGAGGTAAGAGGGTGAATAAATCACAGATCTAAGAGGGTATAAAATGGTTGAGAGAGTAGAAGACCAGAACTGAAGAAAGACTGACTGAAGACGAAACTGATTTTTTTGAGGAAGGGGGTGGGATCAAGTCTGGGACTAAATTTATTCCTTTTAAAAATGTAACAGGTCATGAGACTAAGGGTCACAGAAGGCTGTGTATTTGGAATAAGAAGATGATGTCACTGACTCTGTGGCCCACTAATAAATCTATTGAAACTGGTCCAAAGTGGGATGTAGGTATTTGGGATACAAAACCAGTGTTATAAGACTTGTGGTTTAATTAAGATGATCAAAGAAACCATGATCCACAGAAGAATGTGATATTTGATAGAGAATGTTATACCATGAAACTGTTGTTCCATAAAATTATATACCAAGAACATGATCACGAGAAATTATATACGAAGAACATGATCCACAGAGAAATTATATACGAAGAATATGATCCACAGATTGGCTGAAATCGGATGCACATGTCCTAAACATGCAGGTCTATGTGTTTAGGCCTACTAAACCAATGGGCAACGTATACACGTTCTTGGCAAAGATCAAACATATAACAAAGTGATTAAAATTGGTCGTAAAGAACGAAGGCAAAGAAGAAGAACATGGTCCACGGAGGAATGTAGATATTTGTGATAGAGAAGATTATACCATGAAACTGTGGTCCACATACAATGATATACGAAGAACATGATCCACGGAAGAATGTAGATATTTGGGATAGAAAGATAGATATGAGAAATTGTGGTCCACATAAGATGATCTAAGGAAGATTGTTATCCACAAAATGCAAGCTATTTGCGATACATATCTCGATTCCTTCTACGTGGGAGAGATTATGATATTTTTCAGGAAATCTCTGATAACAATGTATGTGAGATCCAGTTCTTCCTAATCCTATCGAAGACGAACGATAAACGTAGCTCCAAAACTTTGAAAAGCTTGTCATGTCTTTATTGTCCTTATTACAGCAGAACATTAAAACTCACAAATTTGAAAGAGTTAGTCCTGACTGGATTATATTACAGCTAGAAATCTATCTGATATCAAGTGTACCAAAAGAAAACAAGTGAATACAGAGTTTTAATAGCCCCGGGAAGCACTGAGCTAATGTATAGGTAAGTAACAGACAGAAATGGCATGAAGAGCCTTGGAAAAACAATGACCAAATACAGGATTCTAAGCACAAAACTTTATATTTTACAGCACCCATTGCTGGCTATGTCTTTTTAAGCAGCGTCGTACACGTTTATCGCATGTGTTTGTGCAATCACTGTTCGATCGAATCTGACCTGATTGTTCAGCCTGTAGTCGTAGTTGTTCAAAAGACAGACTAAATAATGCATTTTTATGGAGAGCTAGATTCGCCCGTCGCCCAGTGTGTTCGTGGCGCGTTGGACGACGGGTGACAAGCCCCCTGTGAGTGCGGGTTCAAATCCGCGGGTTGGCAGAAAAGCCACAGGTTCTCCAGATTTACGGTGTTCGTGATACCAAACCGAAGGGCTACGATGTCCATGTCACCGAACCGAAGAGCTGAAAACTCAATTGCTTCTGGATCGAAAAATGGAGAACAAGCCGGTTGTACTTAAGAAAACGCTCGTCTGCAGAGCTAGGCAACGGTGCAGTAAATAATAACGGTTTGTAGTTCGATTTCTGTTTGATAAATTTGTGTTTGTTTCGGAGGCCTTTTTAGTTGTTTACTGTCTAGTAATTGACTAAAAGAAGAGCAGAACTTGTATGCAAACTATCCTATTCATTAACATGCTCATCAATCTATGAACTCTCTCATTTCCTCTCACAAACAAACAATAATTAATTCCGTTACTCATCCATCCATTCATACGCTCACTCATTCACTAAAACAGTCAGTCATCAATTAACTCACATCCACCCACTCATTCTTTAACTTACACACTTTGTCAAACACTGATTCATCCATTCATTCACTCACGCATTCATTCCATACATCATCTCGCACAAACTAATATAAGGTTGGCACTTCTGCGACTGTCTTATGCATTTAATGTGTGTCAGCCCCGGTTTGTAGGATTACGTTTCTTTCAAGAGTTCACAAGAGACAACGAAGAGCATTATGAGTGCCGTTTGCTGGCACAGGAACAGAGCACTTATGTGCAACCCTTTGCCGGGAAGTTGAAACCATGACTATCTAACTCACATATTAGCCCACTCATTCCTTCACTTCTACACTCCCTCCCTAATTAATGTACGCATAAATTCCTCATACACTCCAATTTCAATAACGCACTATCCATTCACTCATACACTCCTGCCTAATTAAACACGCACGCTTAACTCATACGCTCCTCCCTAATTAACACCATCCTTTAATTCCTACACTTCTCTAATTAAGCACGCATAACTTCACTCATACACTCCCTTCCTAACTGACGCACGCATCCATTCACTTATACACACGCTCACTAACTAACACACGCATACATTCATTTCTCCATTCAATACACTACTAACTCACTTATCCATAAACTCACTACCACACACTCACCCACTCATTCACCTACTCACTCAAAAATCAGCATACACACCTGTCACCAACACACTCCACTCACTCACTTGTTACCTCACTATCCCAGCACATTCATCCATTAAATCCATTATCAACTCACTCTATCCACTGATACTTGCCACCATCAACTCACTCATCCACTCATATTTTCCACCCATCAACCCTCACCACTCTTACTCACACTTTGCATCCATTAACTCACCCCACCCATTAATTCAACACCCACATACTCATTCATTCCACCAACCCCACCCAGTACTCCTCATCCATTGACTCCACACTTCATCCACTCTATATTCACTGTTCATCCACCCCTCAGACAGTACTAAACTATTCAATGTCAACGTGGTAACATTGCATCTCGCTGATGTTTATCTTCATACTCCTGCTTATCAGGAAATAGCCTCGCGGTCACTCAGAATGCAAACTAAAAACCTTGACCTTTAGAAGTAGAGATCAAACTGAGTATTGATAGAAAGAAAAGGGGGGGAAGAGAAGGAAGATATGGAACTTTTTACAGCAGTGAAATTAGTTTTGGGATTTTTTTTTTCCTTAGTCGTTCCGTCGCTCGCAATTTTTTTGCTTTTCAGACTAGAAAATCTCACGGAAAAGCTGAATAATTCTAGAATCTACTGACCAGAGAAAGGAGACCACGCTGAGAGTGCGTGCATCTTAGAACGTGCTTTTATGATCGCATGGTCTGCGTGTTCACGATGGAGATTCCCGTATTGTTCCAGAACTATTGACATGAATATGGTCAACATTATTCTGTTTTATTCTTCTTTAATGATCCAGGGTTCTTGATTCTTGATTTTCAGTTGAATGATAGCAATCAACATTGAAGAACTGGGGTGCTTGTATATTTTTTTTACCCACCTCGGACAAGAGACAGAACTAGATAACACTAGCAGCAGAGACGAGGAGGGGGCGTCTGTGCTCTCTGTGATAGATCGGTCATGGAAGGTTCACTCTTGCCTATTCCTTGCCACCAGAGAACAGTGTAGTAGTTATTAGTGAATCTGCTTTTAGGCTAGTGGTCCAGTTCAATTCAACGGTGGTGGAATTTTTCTGACTGTAACAACTTTCAGATCGACCCAGCCTGAATTTGATACCAGGAAAAACACCGGGAAGTAAAGTCGGCCAGCGTGATGTTGACCACATCACCCATCGTGTGCCGAAGGTGAATGAAAATAAGGACCAACACCGTATTTGCTATATTCCACGTGATATTTTTTGTGGATCCATAAGCAGTTGACTGACAGCTCTTCGGCTCGTGTCATGGACATCGTAACCTTCGACTCGGTCCACGAACACCTAAATCTGGGAATCTGTGGCTTTTCTGCCAGTCCGCGGAGTTGAACCCGCACTCACAGAGGACTTGTCCCCCGTAGTCCAACGCGCCACGAACACGCTGGGCAGACGGGCAAAATATGGAACGCTCACGAATTGGTGCTCATCTCCAGGGACCATGCTAATCTTTTCTGTATCGTTCCACTTTAGTAAGTCACTGCGTTAACAGTACACTTTCTTTCTCATTCCTACAACCAGATTGTCTACTAGTCATGTCAAGCTAAAATATACTCTATGCATTTCAGGGCAAGAATATATTATTACATTCTGAGTCACTGCGTAATTACAATCAAGTAACAATTGTCGAAGTTAATTGCGTATCTTTACAGGACTTTGCGAATCAACCCCAGCTTTGTAACGCTGTTTGTGATTTTTAGGCTTACATTGTTCAGTAGTTTCCATTGCTTTCGAACGGGTGGTGCCATCGTCCGTAAAGTCCACGCGAATCAATTTAACCAAACTGTCGTCAGCGTGATCGAACACAGAATGTCGGGGTTAATAGACCGAGTCACTATCCCTAAGCACATACGCCATCCAATCGTCAGAACGCACACATAATTACTCTTTATCATCAGATCTGACTAAATGGTATAAAGGCTACGTAAAGGTTTATTTCATTGCATTAGTTTTTTTTATATGACTCGCTCCCACTTTACAGAAATGGTATACAACTTACCAAACTTGTTGTAACAATACGACGTAGCACAGCAACAATGCAGTAAGCACAGCAACAATGCCACGTAAAAGCAACAATACACGTAAGCACAGCAACAATGCCACGTAAGCACAGCAACAATGCCACGTAAGCACAGCAACAATGCCACGTAAGCAAGCACACGCCACGTAAGCACAGCAACAATGCCACGAGCACAGCAACAATGCCACGTAGCACAGCAACAATGCCACGAAGCACAGCAACAATGCTAGGGATCTCATGGAAAATGCACGTGCGAACCTGAACAACAGGTCCGGATTCGAACCTGACGTTCAGATCACTACGCAAACATCTAGACTACTTGCGCCAAAACCAGTTATATTTTTAGATATGTACTTCTAGTCTCATTCTCCTTATCTCATATTAGTTTCGTATTTCGTTTCTAACGGATCAGTATTGATAGTCATGGTAATGATTTAGTCAATACAATCATAAAATAGTTTGTCCGAGCAGAACCTGCCACTTTGACAGTTCTTGGAATCTTCTCTCTCTCTTTCTTTCTCTCGTAGGCCAGATGTCGGCCTCTGCAACGTCATACTCAAACCATCAGTTACATCCTGAATCCATCTTCTCCGTGGTCTTCTCTTCTCCTCTTTGGTGATATTTCTTCCATTATGGTCTTCTCCATCCTTTCTTGCTCTTTTTATATGTTCAACATACTTTAATTTTTCATTTTTATATGTCCAACATACTTTAATTTTTCATTTGTATTTGTAGCATCAGCCAGTTTTCTTTGATTTTGAGTTCTTTCTGTATATATCTATTTGTTCTCTTCTCTGTTCATGCCTTTTCATTTACTGTTCAATTGAGTTCTTCTGTAATATCTATTTGTTCTTTCTGTTCATGCCTTTTCATTCGTTCATAGTCTTCTGTATACATTGTTCTCTTTCTGTTCATGCCTTTTTCATTTACTGTTCAATTGAGTTCTTTCTGTTATATCTATTTGTCTCTCTCTGTTCATGCCTTTTCATTTATTCAATTGAGTCTTCTTATATACATTGTTTCCGTCTTTTATTACCAATGGTTCTTTCTGCATACATCTTTATTCTCTGTTAGCCTTTTCTTTACTGTTCAATGGTTCTTCTGTATATCTATTCTTCTCTGTTCATGCCTTTTCATTTACTGTTCAAAATTATTTACATTTGCAACTGATCGTAGAAATGAATGAAAATCGTGGCATATCCTTTACATGGCATCGTCATCAACTACAGTAAACGAGTTGTTGATTTTCTAGGCACCAATTATACGTTTAGTAGTTTATCATTGCTTTCTGAACCGTGATGTCTATTTTAATCTTTCAAAAATCCAGGAACAAATTTGTTTCGAAACTGCGCACCGCGAGTTTGACCAGACACTCTTGGGTAATGATGGAACTCACTACCACTACGTCACAGATGTCTACCGATTGTATATGTAGTTTCATTACCGCTAAGTCACAGATGTTTACCGATTGTATGAGTTAAAAACATAATATAATCAGTGCAGAAGAATTCTGAATTTGTAATGTTCAAGTGTAGATTTCAATCTTGCGAATAGCCTGTCTGTATTAAGTCAAGTGACACGCTTCAAGTAAGTCAAAATACTTTATAGAACAAAAAGATTCTATTTCTCCCTCTCTCTCTCTACTCTCTCTTTCTTAAACGAGTCAAAAAAGAGATACCTTCGTACTGTTACCAATGATGAGAAATTGATGAGAAAATGAATAAAGTGAAGAAGAGCATGAGAATTGACAAGACATATTGAAACAGTGGAACAAAGTTATCAAGATAGTGCTCGATTATTTTTTTCTTCTGGTACATCCAGATTTTTTGCAATGGTTGGGCAAGGAGAGGAGGAGCAGGTCTGTGATGGACCAAAGAAAGGCTATTACATCCTAATACCAAATCGATAGTCATCTCCTCCCGACCTCTCGACTACTTCGATCACCCAGGCCAAAATCTGTGCAGATTGGTCTAGTGGTCCTAGTGCTAGTGATTTGCAATGGACTTTACGGTCTGCGGCACAGAAAGATTGTGCTGCAGAAGGTCGTGATAGTAGTCTCTGTACTGGGTCTGACAGCTTGAGGAATGAATTGGATCAGTATGGATTTAAATGAAGCTCGAGGATCGAAGTTGGCGGAATAATATATGCTTGTCTGATAACGGTATATTTGTGGTCTAATGTTTAGTGTCTTCTGTCTATACGATTTAACTTACCAAAATGTTTAGATCAAAGTTCATTTCATATCTCTGACTGCACTCTAGGTGCATCTCATTAGTTTTTTTTTTATTATTCTCACAGAGATATGAAATGTTAATCCTCTCTCTCTTTTCCATCTCTCTCTCTCTCTATCTAGCTATCTTTCTTACTATAGGGAGATATTTCTAACGATTGATGACAAGCCCAGAAGACCCACCTCTTGGATGGGTGGATTAATAGATGGATGGATGGATTTATGGATGGATGGATGGATGAATGGATGGATGGATGGATGGATTTATGGATGGATGGAGGGATGAATGGATGGATGAATGGATGAATAAATGGAGGGATGGATGGATGGATTTATGGAGGGATGGAAATGGATGGAGGATGAATGAATGGATGGATTTATGGTTTGGGGAGAATGAAGATGGATGGAGGGATAGAGAAGAAGGATAAATTTTTGGAGGGATGGATGGATGAATGAATGAAGGAGGATGGAGGATGAAGAATGAGGGATTTAGGATGGAGGGGGAAAAGGGGAGGGATGAAGAATGATGTATGGAGGGATGAAGGTAATGAAGGGATGGATGAAGGGAGGGATGGATGGAAAGGAGGGATGGATGGATGGATGGATAAAAGATGGGGGAGTAAAACCGAGATGAAGTTTTTTGTTCGATTTGATCATTCACAATTTTTTTTTCTTTTGGGAGGTATTTTGATAACACCAAAGAACAAAAAACTCAGAGAAAACAAGATCACAAAAAATGTTGGGATAGTCAAACTATTTAAAAACCACTATCACTTAAAAAATGTTGATAGTCAAACTATTTAAAAACCCATACTTAACAAAAGGATAGTAAACATTTAAAACCCCCTTATCACTTAAAAAAAAAGGATAGCCCCATATTTTTTTTTCTTCTTTGTTCGTTTTTTCACCAATTTTAATCATTGTTGTATATGTTTGATCTTGCCAAGAAAGGTTAGTTGAAATTGGGGAGGCCCCAAACGAAAGACTTCACACGTTTGGAAATTTGCATCCGATTTCAAAACCTCCTTATTCGCCTCCAATGCGGGAGAAAAGGGTTTTATTCTTTACTCAACTTTGGGCCCAAACCACTGGGACCTTAATTTTTTAAAAAACCACACACTTAACGAAATGTTATATAAATTTTTTAAAACAAAGTATCATTAACAAATGTTGATAGTCCCATATTTAAACCACGTATACTTAACAAATGTTGATATCAAATTATTTCAAAACCACGTATCATTAATAAAATAAGTCGCAATCTTTTTAATGTAAAAGAGAATTTTAGCTAATTATATGCACATCCCTGTAATATAAATTATATAAACAATAAAATTTAAAAGAAAGTCTTACTAGTACGTTCAGTTGTAGTGATGCGCACATTTGGAAGATTGTACCATTTTTTTAAATTAGTTTTGTTTATATATTGTTATACCCCTTGTAGCGTTATCCTTCAATTGTTTATTTTATGTAAGGAAACAATCATGTGTATTAAGGTTTTTAAAAACCCGTGTAGTTAGTGGTTTAAAATACAAAACCTTAGTTAGTGGTTGTGCAAATCATGTGTAGTTAGTATGGGGCCAATCATGTGTAAAGGGGGGCAAAATATGTAGTTAGTAGTGTGTGCCAAAATCATGGGAAAAGTAAATTTAAAGGGGTGTCAATCGGGTTGAGTTTTGGCAAATCATGTGTAGTTAGAGTGTGGCTACAACATGTGTAGGTAGGGGCTTAATCATGTGTAGTTAGAAACAATCTTTTAGTTAGTAGTTTTCAATCATGTTTTAGGTAGGGGTGTACAATCATGGGGTTGAGGGGCACTTTTGTGTAGATAGTAGGGCAAAAACATGTGTAGTTAGTAGTGGGGCTAACGTGTAGTTAGTAGTGGGGCTATAATCATGTGTAAAGGATGCAACAACATGTGTAGTTAGTAGTGTGTGCTAAATCATGTAGTTAGTAGTTTTGGCAAATCATGTAGTTAGGTATGCAAATAAGGTAGTTGTGTGTGTGCAAAATCATTTTAGTTGGGGGCAATATGTGTATGTGTGTGCAAAAACGTGTAATTAGTAATGGGGCAACAACCTTGTGCAGAGGTGTTAAACTGAGTTAGAGTGTGGCACAGTCATGTGTAGTTAGAGGGTAAAATCATTGTTTTGAATGTACAAAATCCTGTGTAGACAGTAGTGGGTAACAATCAAAATAGAAAAATAAAAACCAGGGTTGGGTTGGGTTAATCATTTGTAGTTAGTAGTATGCTCAATCAATTGTAAATATTTGTACAACAACAGGTAGTATGCTCAATCAACTGTAGTAAAAGAGTACCAACTGTAAATAGGCTAAAACAACTGTGGAAATTTGTTCAATCAATGTAGGGGTTAGTACAATCAACTGTAGTAAGTAGTATGCAAACAACTGTAGTGGTATGCACAATCAACTGTAGTAAAGTATTGCTAAACAACTGTAAAAGAAGTGTATAATCATTTTAGAAAGAAATATTATTTAGCAGAAGCTACTTGACATAAAAATATCAACAAAGAAATCAAAAGAAGGAGATGGAAAGGGTTGGACATACATTAAGAATGAGAAAACAGAAACATGTGTTTATGTTGTTTTTCAAATGTTATTATATCAATCCTAAATGCTAGGAGAGTCTGAAAATGACTAAAGATATAGAAAGTAAGTTTAATATGTAAAGATAGAAGAAAACTGGTCACGACAGAGATGAAGTGTTAGCAGAATGCTGGTGTAAGAAGAGACTGTTGAGAAATGAAGACATCAGGAAAAAAGTGGGGACAACATCAGTACTAGACTTCATCAAGAAACAACAAATTAAATGGTTCGGCCACATACAGATTAAACAGAAAAAAGTGAAATAAAGAGAAATTACTTGATACAAATGGGTAAAGCAAAGGCGGCCAAGCAAAAGATGGACTCAAGATAACAGAGGCGATGAAAAAACTATTTACAAAGCACATACTAGCCCGTTTTAGAAATCTCTTCTGAACTGACAATAGATTCTGAGGAAAGAAAGGAAGTTTAATACATTTGAAAATAGATGTTCGCAGATTAATGAAAACAAGGTAAAAAATTCGGGAAAGATGACGAAATCAGAGAATTTTTTCTGTAAAATCACTAGTAAAAATTGTTATAAGAAAGAAAAGATGAAGACAATGAACACTAGATGAAATGATAAATAATCACAAAGAGGTATTTTAGTGGAAGGCAAATGGTTCAGAAATATGGTCATTCTAAGGAAAACCTGGAACGAACTTTATTGAGGAAGCAAAAATATCCGACTCAATTATAGAGAGATTAAACGAGTTGCTCATAATAAATTTAAGGTTGAGAAACTGATTAAAATGTATATATAACGATAAGAGAGAAATATGTAACGTATAAGAGAGGAATATTTTGTAGTTAAGAGAGGAAATATATGTAATGGAGAGGGAATATATGTAGTATAAGAGAGAAATATATGTAAGTATAAGAGAGGAATATTAATGTTGAGAGGAATATTGTAAGTTAAGAGAGGAATATATGTAACGTATAGAGGGAATATTTTAACGATAGAGAGGAATTTTGTAACTTTAAGAAAGAAATATAATAATAATTTAAGAAATGAGAAGGTTAAAATTGATAAAAATTTTCATGAAAAAGTTAGTCAGGTTTAGGCACAAATCATGACTCAAATGCGCATGTAAAAAGACATTTCCGCGACCTTTTCCCTGCATATCAATTCAGCATGTTTAATGGAAAAATGAGGCGTATGGCATATGTATTTGAAATTCATTGACATACGCTGTGGATTTCCCTCGAGATTGAAAGGCTCGTAGAAAATTAGTGTAGCCACAAACAACTTGTCAGAATCTAGTGTTATGTAACTGTCTGTTGGTTTGTGATATGATTATGAATAGTAAGAAACACAAGAACTTGTTTTCATAGAATGATTGATTGATGGGACATCATCATTGCACTTCGGTGAGTAACTACGTGCTCCTGATCTCTTTTTGCCACAGGAACATTAAAACCCTGGGCAGTAGTTTTTGTAGCACCGGCGAAAAGTCCCGGTAATTTAGATGAGTGTAAAATATTGCAGGAATTTTATTTTAATTTTGTTCTAATGAATGTTACCCAGGCACGGCTTTTCACCCTGCTCTTATCGATTTTGAACTGCAATGCTTTTACGGCCCAATTGAACACGGGAATCCCATGTTTTATCGTCCGTTCCGATAGGACTAGAACTCGATTTACCACACTGGATCGGATCCTGGATATATATCCGATGGTTCTACAAGGAGCGAACCTTACCTTTAGAACGATAGGGAGTCCTAACTTCTATGTAAATGAGAACCACCAAACTGGTTTATATAACATATGATATACAAAGGGAACGATATAGAAGGAATAATACAATATGAAGGAATACGATATACAGAAGGAATACGAGTATACAGAAGGATACGGTTTATACAGAAGAATAGGATAAAGAAGGGAATAGAATACAGAAGAAATGGTATCAGAAGGTTTTGATAACAGAAGGAATATATACAAAAGAATACGGTATACAGAAGGAAAAATGGATACAGAATAATAGGATACAGAAGGAATATGGTATACAGAAGGGAATAGGTGATACAGGAAAGGGAATACATTACAGAAGGAATACGAGTATAATGAAGAATAGGTATACGGAAGGAATACGATATACAGAAGAAATATAAAACAAGAAGGAATACGATAAAGAAGGAATATACGATATACAGAAGGAATAGATATAAGAAGAATACGATATACAGAAGGAATAATATTACAAAGGAATTTATGGGATGAAAGAATATGATAATACAAAGGAATACGGTATACAGAAGGGAATACGATATAAGAAGGAATACGGTATAAGAAGGAATAGTATATACAGAAGGAATATTGTATAATAGAAGGAATAGATATACAGAAGGAATATGATAAGCAGAAGGAATACGATATACAGAAGGAATAACGGTATACAGAAGGAAAAAAAGGTATCAGAAGGAAAAATGATATACAGAAGGAATACGGTATACAGAAGGAATACGGTATACAGAAGGAATATGGTATACAGAAGGAATTTTACGTATACAGAAGGAATAGGGTATATAAAAAGAATACGATATAGAAAAATACGGTATAAGAAGGAATACGGTATCAGAAGGAATACGGATACGGAAGGAAACGTATATACAGAAAATGAATACAGAAGGGAATACGATATAGAAGGAATAGATATAGAAGGAATACGGTACAGAAAATCGGTATACGAAGGAATATTATAGGGAAGGGAATACGATTAAAAAGGAATACGATATCAGAAGGAATATTGATATACAGAAGGAATACGATATACAGAAGGGAATGTATACAGAAGGAATACGGATATTGAAGGAATACGATATACAGAAGGAATACGGTATACGGAAGGAATACGATATACAGAAGAAATAGGTATACAGAAAGAATACGGTACATAGAAGGAATATTGTATACAAAGGAATAGATACAGAAGAAATAGCATATCAGAAGAATAGGATATACAGAAGGAATACGATTTTAAGAAGGAATACGATATACAGAAGAACAGGGTATACGAAGGAATACGATATAAAGAGAATACGGTATACAGAAGGAATACATGATATACAGAAGGAATAGGGATACAGAAGGAATAGTATAGAAGGAATACGATATACAGAAGGAATACGGTATACAGAAGGAATACGATATACAGAAGGAATACGGTATACAGAAGGAATACGATATACAGAAGGAATACGGTATACAGAAGGAATACGGTATACAGAAGGATACGATATTACTTTACAGGGTGTTCAACTTAAAAGCACCAGAAGGGAGTAATCTGGCATATAGGTATGGAAATGAGAAGGTTCAGTTATGATGAGTATAGGTCAAGGTTGTGTGATGGAATTGTAGTGGAAGGGCGATAAACAAATGTGACGTAGGACAAGCAGTCAAAATCGATTTAAATAGAAAATAGAGAGATGAATGCGTACTGGCAAATTTATATTTATCACTGGTGCTGTTTTGCTGAAACCCTGTATAATTAATTTTGAACAATGGTAGACAACGGATGAGATGGTCAACATTGCACCCACCGACTTAACTTGCAATGTTTTCTGGTATCCATGTAAGTTGAGTCGATCTGAGAGCAATTAAAAGGGAATAAATTAAACACAACTGGAGTTTTTTAACTTGAATCGCAAGTCTATGAAGTCAACTAACTACTTTGCTATCGTGATTTTGGAAACTGTCAGACTTTGTGCTATTGTGACTTTCAAAACTATAGATTTTTCGACTTTCTTGACTTCTGGACTATCGTGAATTGCGGGACTTTGTGACTATCGTGACTTGTGGACTATGGGACTTGTGTGATTATCGTGACTTGTATGACTATCGTGATTGTGTGTGACTATCGTGACTTTCTGAACTTCGTCGACGTGAGGACTATCGTGACTTTGAACCATCGGATTTCAGGTGACTATCGTGACTGTGTGACTATCGGATTTTCAGTGATATCGTGACTTGGTGACTATCGTGACTTGTGTGACTATCGTGACTTGTGTGACTATCGTGACTTGTGTGACTATCGTGACTTGTGACTATCGTGACTGTGTGACTATCGAATTCCTTGGTGACTTCGTGACTTCGGAACTCGTGACGTGAGTGACTATGGGACTTGGAACTATCGTGATTGTGTGCCCTATCGTGACTTGTGTGACTATCGTGACTTCAGTGACTATCGTGGCTTTCGGTACTATCGTGACTTGTGTGACTATCGTGGCTTTCGGTACTATCGTGACTTGGGGATTTTCGTGACTTCCGAACCCATCGTGACGTGAGTGACTATGGGACTTGTGTGACTATGGGACTTGTGTGACTATCGTGACTTCGTGACTATCGTGATTTGGTGATATCGTGCTTTCGGTACTATCGTGACTTGTGACTTGTGACTCGGAACTATCGTGCCCTGGGACTATCGTGATTTGTGTGACTATCGTGATTTGTGTGATATCGACTGTGTGACTATCGTGACTTGGGGGACTATCGTGACTTGTGTGACTATCGTGACGCAGATCATCGCCCCATAATGACAAGCATCCCCACAGACGATATCCTAGTACTGACTAATAAGATGATAGTTGATCGGGTTTCCCATGCCATGAAGCCAGATTTTTCCCGAATTCTCTCCCCTTGGTTTCTTTGTCTTGTTTTCCATTGATTTTGTTGATTATCTTTATTTGTATTAAAATCGCCTGTTTCATTGAATGTCTAAAACTTAACATAAAGTATATTTTAAAATACTAGACGCGATAGCGTAGTGGGTTTGTGCCCTCGCTTGCCGTGTGGGTACCGAGGCCTCAGGAAAGCAAAGAAAGTACCACTGCAACCTACAAGGAATGTCGTAAGAGGCGACTTATGTAGGACCTAGGAAGCTACCCAGTAAAGTAAAGGTCGCAGAAAACGGCTGTGATGGCTTACTAGGCGCATAACTGGCACCACGTACAATCGCTCTTAGCCTCAGATCACACACAAATCACACAGAGGGGGTTAATAGGGTCGGTGGAACGATCGAAGAAGTAGAAGAAGATGTGTTCTGCTTCGTAGGTGTATGGTTCGGGTTCAGTCCACAGGGAAGTTTAAAAATTAAATTTGTCGTATTGTCTGTCGACCCAGCCTCAAAAATCAAGTCAAGTCGTTGTGATATTGACCACATAAGACATCGTGTGTCGAGGTTAAACAAAAATACAGACCTAAAACCCCGTATTCCCCTGCCTTGTGGCATGAAAACGAGACAATATTGCAAAGTGGAGATCTCGTGGTTAAATGGTTAAACCCTTGCATTACGTTCCGAGATCGTGGTTTAATCCGAACCGCACCGTTCTGTTCCTTGAGCATTTGTTCCATAGATCTTATGAATGCTGCCAGAGCTACCTAGTTTGTTTGATTAATACTCGGCAGGCGCCGGCTTACTATTTCCTGGGGAGGACTGAGCCAATGGGTGTAACCCCGGCGAATGAGTCAATCCTATCCCTTTTCTTCTTTTCTTTAGCGAAGATCTTGGTCATGCGCTTAATTTACTATGAACCACAAACTGGCAGCAGCTTTAGGTCCCTGTCAGGGGTCCCCAAAGCTTAGTTTTAGGTCGATGGGTGAAAACATGTTCTTCTCAGCTCACCCAGGAGAAAACAGTCTTGCAGGATAAGCACTGGTGTTTTGTTCCACCAGCTGACACTGGGGCGATTGACTATTCTTAGTTTTTATAAGTGTTTGAGTCTGGCAGTGTCCGGTGTAGTCGAATATAAATACCTGGTCGTCAATTCTTCTGATTTATACCCATACTTTAAAATTAACTTTGAGACTAGAAGGGGTTTAGAATCGTTATATTGTGCAGTTTGGGGAACCGTTAAACATATAACATACGTCTACTATAGTTTAGGAAACAATGTTCAGTGAATTTTTTGTGTATGGTATATCACAGCACATTGACATTCTCAACAGTGATGGTTCAAATATCGATATCAGTTGACATGAATTAATTATCTTCCAGCCTAGCGTTCTATGTGTTCTCGTAACTGTAGTATATTTGACGTCTTCCAATCGCCGGGATCTATACAGGACGCCCAGCATGTTGAAACCACCAATTCAGGTCGATTCAGATCTCGTGCCTGATCAACGGGTAATAGCTTTGACCCCGACCTCTATTTTAGCTCATTCACGGTTTCTTGGATGTCATGCAATGCCGTCTAACTCTGTAGTTGTTCCATTGTCCTGTTTATTTCATTTATTTTGTGTATTATATATATGCACGAGAGTGGGCCAAAGGTTTTGCTCCATTGTTGTATTTTTAGAACATTTTAAAACTTGAATAAAAATCGATTCTTTTACATTCGCATCGTATCTTCCATCTCCATGGAATGACTTTGTCCACAAAGACGCTATATTTTCCCCCCGAGTGACATCGAAATGGAGTAGGTTCAGACAGACAAGTGCTAAACAACGCGCGTTGTTGAATCATAATAAGCGAACATGTTTCTGCGATTGAAATTTAAGATGTATGCAAGTCGTTGGGACTGTGTTGATGAGAACAGTAAGACGATTTTAGATGTATGCGGGCGTTTATGCTGATCTGAGCAGTGTGTTGATGTGAGAAAAGTAAGACGATGTAGATGTATGCAAGTCGTTTATGGTGATGTGTGTTGATGGAGAACGTAAGACGATGTTAGATCGCTTTAAAACAGAAAACACCGAAATATTGTCAAAACAACTACCATTGCAAAATAAATTCAAACCAAGTCTCGGCTTGATGTGAGGCATGACGAATGTTTTTTGTTTGAAAATTCTCAACGTGTTGTTCTTACATTTCAACGTGTTGTTCTTACATTCTCAACTGTTGTTCTTACTATTCCTTACGGTTGTTCTTACATTCTCAAATGTTGTTCTTTAAATTTTCCCCAAAAGTTGTTCTTACATCTCTCACATGGTGCTTACATTCTCTTGATGGTTCTTACATTCCTCTCATGGTGTTCTACATTCTCAACGTGTTGTTTTTACATTCCCCACATGTGTCTTTTACATTCTCCATGGTTTTTTCTTACATTCTCTGCATGGTGTTCTTACATTCTCAACGTGTTGTTCTTACATTCCCCAACATGGTGGGTTTTTACATTCTCAACAATGGTTTACATTCCCCAACGTGTTGTTCTTACATTCTCTACATGTTGTTCTTAATTCTAAAGTGTTGTTCTTACATTCTCAACGTGTTTTTCTTACATTCTCAACATGGTGTTCTTAGCATCTCTCAACATGTTGTTCTTTCATTCTCCATGTTGTTCCTTACATTCTCCACAGTTGTTCTACATTCTACGTGTTGTTCTTACATTTCAACTGTTTTTCTTACATTCTCAATGTGTTGTTCTTACATTCTAACATGGTGTTCTTACATTCCAACGTGTTGTTCTACATTTCTACATGTTGTTCTTATCTTCATGTGTTAGTTCTTACATTTCAACGGTTGTTCTTTCATTCAACATGGGGTTCTACATTCTCTGCATGTGTTCTTACATTCTCAATGTGTTGTTCTTACATTCTCAACATGGTGTTCCTTTAAGACTTCTTCATGGTGTTCTACATTCTCAACATGTTGTCTACATTCTGCATGGTGTTCTTACATTCTCAACGTGTTGTTCTTACATCTCAACTGGTGTCTTTAATCTCAAGGCATGGTGTTCTTTCATCTCTACGCGTGTTTTATATTCTCAACATGTGGGTTTTTACATTCCTGCATGGTGTTCTTACATCTCAACATGGTGTTCTTACATTTCAACGTGTTGTTCTTACATTTCTCAACACGTTGTTCTTACATCCAACGTGTTTTTTCTTTCATTCTCACATGTTGTCTTACATTTCTCTACGTGTTGTTCTTACATTCTCAACGTGTTGTTCACATTCTCAAATGTTGTTCTTACATTCTCAACATGTTGTTCTTACATTCTCAACGTGTTGTTCTTACATTTCTACTAGTTGTTCTTACATTCTCAATGTTGTTCTTACATTCTCAACATGTTGTTCCTTACATTCCAACATGTTGTTCTTACATTCTCAACTGTTGTTTTTACATCTTCAACTGTTGTTCTACATTCTCCAAATGTGTTGTTCTTACAGACTTTCTGTTAAAAAGAAGAACAATAACTTGTAACTTTACATTGAACTTTATTACTGCATTAAAAAAAGAATTAGAAAGATTAGAAAAAACACTTCTGCCCAAAACAAAAAAGGCAAAACCTACGTAAGTCCAAAGGTTTTTAAAGGGGTTTAAGCCAAGGATTGACTTTATTGAACCGGCTACCCATATGTTTTTTCCACTCAGCAGAAATGGCACGCCACCTGCCGAGAGTATTGCACAAAGCACAACTGTAGCTCCAGCAACAACTTAGGGTCTCGAAAACTGCACTGTGAACAGAACGGTGCGGTCCGACTGAACCCCCGACTCGACTCACAGGCAAAGGCTAATCCACTTAGCACAGAGACCTCTTCACATAAGTCTAGCAACAAGGATGCAATTCAACACCTGAACTGTTCAGGCTGCCATATCAAAGTATAGCCCAGACCTAACTTCTAGTGATTTCCATCTGTACCCAAAACTTTAACTATTTATGAAACACAGTGATAAAAAGAAAGCAGGCTATGCAAAACATCAACCGTAGTTATATATCTGCTGTCTGAATTCCTAGCGGGGAATACAAGAAGAAGAAACAAGTGATAAACAGTAAAGCAGGCTCAGCAAAAAATCAACCAGAAGTTTTATATCAGTACGTCTGAATTCCTAGCGGTGAAACAAAAAGAAGAAGAAGAAGAAGAACTGTGATGAAGAGATGACGTCTGAAATGAAAAATTATTTTAAAACAAAATAACAATTATTAATGAACGCGTTTCAAAACTAATGCGAGGTTGGAAAAATGTATTGAAGTGCAATTGGTGTATGATATTTCTTCATTTCAATAAAATATCGTTTTCCTTAATTTATATTTAAATGGAGGAACATTTTCAGCCCACTTATATAACAATATGTGATATGAGTTTGTTGGGGGTATATATGTGTGTGTGTGTGGGGGTTTACCTGTTTGGGAATACTTGTTATACTTGTATGCTTGTTTGTGTGTTATTTATTTGCACGTACTTGTTTTTTATTTGAATTTTGTTTTCATTCCTTGAAAAGGTTATTTTTATGAGAAATTTGATCAACTGGGAAAATTTTTCAACTAAAAGTGTTAATAAATTTGTTAACTGAAATTTACAACTAATAAGGTAAAAAATTTGTTCAATCTGAAATTTTTAAGGTTAAATTGCAACTAAATTTTAAATAAAAATAAAATTGTTCAACTGAAATTTTAAATAAGTGTTGACAAACGTTCAACTGAAATCAATAATAAGTGTTAATAAATTTTTTAACTAAATTAACAATTAATGTTAAAAAATTTGTTAACTGAAATTTAAATAATAAGTGTTGACAAATTTGTTCAACTTTAAATTTTAATAATAATGCGATAAACAACTGAAATTTTTAACATTGTTAAAATTTTTAACTAAAATAATAAAATGTTATAAATGTCTAACTGAAATTTTACAACTAATAAGTGTTGACAAATTTGTTCAACTGAAATTTACAAATAATAGTGAAAAATTTGTTCAACTGAAATTTTAAACTAATAATGTTGACAAATTTGTTAACTGAAATTTTACAACTAATAAGTGTTGACAAATTTGTTAACTGAAATTTTACAACAATAGGTTAAAATTGTTCAACTGAAATTTTCAACTAATAAGTGTTGACAAATTTGTTAACTGAATTTTACAACTAAAGGTTACAAATTTTTCAAAAAATAGTCTAAAAAAGGTCTAAGACGAAGGATTGACCAAATTGATGGGGTTCCCACTAAACAACCTTCTTTTTAAGGGTAGTTACCTCTGAAGGTATTGCACAAACCCATATCTCCAACAGCAACTCGGGGAAAATGAATCGAACTGAGCGAGGCGGCTTTGAGTCTGAACCCACAATCTTCAGATAACCGCCAATCCTATATAAGTTGTTCATTTTACAATAGGATACCCACCAATTGTGTGAATAGAAATATTTGATTTGTAAATCCATATAAGTTGTTCTATTTAAATAGTGATTACCCACCAATTGTGTGAATAGAAATATTTGATTTGTAACATCCATATAGTTGTTCATTTACAATAGTGATTACCACTCACATGTGAATAGAAATATTTATTGAACATCCTATATAAGTTGTTCATTTATAAATGATTACCACCAATTGTGTGAATAAAATATTTGATTTGTAATATCCTATATAAGTTGTTCTATTTACAAAGTGTTACCCACTCAACGAATAGAAATATTTGATTTGAAATCCTTTTATGTTTTCTATTTACAATAGTGATTACCCACCAATTGTGTGAATAGAAAAATTTGATTTGTAAAAATCCTTTTATAAGTTGTTCTATTTACAATAGTGATTACCCACTCAATTGTGTGAATAGAAATATTTGATTTGTAACATCCTATATAAGTTGGGTTTTATTTCTTTTGTGATTACCACCAAGTTGAATAGAAATATTTGATTTGTAAGTTTAAATATTTTTTATTTGGTTCTTATGGCAACAATTTTGGGGATTCCATTATTTGTAATATGTATCAAATATGAATTGTGGGCCATGTTATAAAGTTTATTTTTGAAACACATTCAGATAATCACTTTATCTGTCAATCATTATTGTTTCTAGATAATTGTAGGCTTACTAGCAGAAAATACAGATTCATTAAGATAAAGCCAACACATTGGGAAAGTGAACGAGTCTGAGCGGTAATAAATTGAATTCTTGGGGGACTTGACAATAATTTGGCTGGTTATTTAGAGGGGTTTTTTTTGTGCTAAACGTTTTTTTCACAAGTTCACGACAAGATGTTGTAAAGTTCTAATACAATATTATGGTATGGTGAATGTTTCCTATCATAAGGTAGGAAATTCTCTGAGATTTCGCCAGCTCTGAAAAATTCCTGTTCCAACATTAAACAAAATCAAGGAAAACATCATCTTATACAAACAAAAAAAGAGAAATTTGAAAAAATGAATTTTAAAAATATATTACAATACATTTATATCTGTCCAAAACGGAGGTTTGAATGATTTTTTGAAAACACCTGTTATTCGGGGATTTTTTAGGGTTAGAAAATCCAGACCAAAATAAAGCAAACCCATATTTCATGATCCGGGGTTTTTTAACGGCAAATTCCGATCTTTTTGACAATTAAATAGGGGGGCCAAATTTTAGTTTTTTAAGTACCCCTAATTTGCCATTAATTTTCATTTGGTGTATTCCAAAACTTATAGGTCAATTTGTGTTGTTTTTGTAATTTAATTTTGGTAATAAAGTTATCCCCCCTTCGGCCCCAATTAGACCCAGGGTGTTTAATTTTACCAAAATTTTTGAGGGTAGACGAGGATAGGGAAATGTATACGTTTATTTCTCAGTCGAATCAAAATATGATTTGTATCATCCGAATCTGACGTTTCCAGAGTTGAAATTTTATGGCTGACAAATTTTAACCATCTTTTACTCCCCTCCCCATTTCAAACATTTCCAGAACCATTCTAATAGGGACCAGTCAGAATTTCAAACCACATTTTAAAGTCCTTTTCTGTTCAATTGTTTTTTTTTACCCCAAAGTTTTACAATGGGTATGATATGGGGAGTCGCAAAGACTGGCCCCGCAATGTTTTTTCAATATGAAACATTTTTGTCTTATTTGTCATCCTCCCCGGGGCAACAACTGTTTCAAATATGTATCATCAAAGAAAATTTTCTTGTGAAGCCAATTTGATCTTTTTATTTGATGAGTTATATTTGCTTCCGCTGATTTTTGGTTGTGATGGGATGAATTCCCATTCCCAAGCAGTTTCTTTAGAATTAAGGATTTTTCCCTCAGTGCCTGAAAATTTCCCATTCATTTTTGGGGTAGCCCCCACCCGGATTTTTTGTTTGGGGAAAATGTGCGCGGGAAAGCCCTTTTACTCCCGCATGTGTTAGATAAAGGGGCCTTTGCTCATTTTTTTTTTCTTTTCACCTCTACTGATTGCCATTTTTTCGGTGGTGAGATTGACCCGGATTCGTCCAAATATACAATATTGCATTGCCTCCGGTCAGGATTCCCTTTCAGGTATACTTCGGCAAAATTTAAAAGGGGACAAAAATTTTCCTGCCCCTATAGTTTTTCTGAAGGTGAAGCTGTGTTTTGATTTTCAGAGACTTTTAGAATGCCATGCACTTGATTGAGTTTTATTATTTCTGAGAGTACAAGTTGATTGTGCAAACTATTTTCAAGAGCTCCTGTCTTATCATTTCTAATGGTCAGTCACGTCAATTGTCTTCCTTGCTTGGACATTAGCACTGTGTCACTGTTTGTAATCCGATTTCGAAAGGCAGATTTTTCCGACCAGAGTCTCATGTTTCGCTGTCTCAGGGATTGAATATCGGCATAGGATGACCCTTGACTCTCACCAGGAGCGTTGCTACTATAAACTCTAACCTTCTGTATTGTTATCAAATGTGACTTAGACTCATTATGAATGTGATATCAATGTCAGTTTTGATAAGCCAACAAATCATGTAACATAGTTTCTAGTAAATGTCGAGAGATACGCAAACATACAATGGCATCCAATTATAATGTCAATGCTTCGCTCAAAGTCGATCAAGAGCGGTAATTCTGAAACTCCGATGATCGAATGTTACATAATGTATGTTTAGAACAAGCGTCTTTGTGTACCGTAAACTGTTACTATTTTCACAACCAGTAGAGGTTGATTTATACTATAACCGGAAGAATATTTCACCAATCAAATTTCGGTAAAATATTTTCTAGCGCAGCTGAATATTCTGGCTGTTGCAAAAATCATGAGATCCAACAGGTAGTTTTCGAGAAAACAATTTCAAACGTTAAATGAATTAATGGATAGATTCATAGGAGTCGATGTGGCATAGAGGAAAGGGCTCACCTCGATACAAAGATATTTCGGTCGTTCCTCGTTGAACGGTCGGGATATTTTTCCAAAGATCCTGATATCAATATAGGTGAGATCGAGTTCTAGTCCATTGAAAACGGACGATAAAACTCAAATCCTGT
The DNA here is from genome assembly GCA_020796225.1 of Arion vulgaris. Taxonomy (NCBI): domain Eukaryota; kingdom Metazoa; phylum Mollusca; class Gastropoda; order Stylommatophora; family Arionidae; genus Arion; species Arion vulgaris. Next base: position 27,651 of record JADZMA010000099.1, read on the forward strand.
GTTCTAAGTTAGACGTAAAATAAAAAAATGGAGTTGAAAATCGATAAAAATAAGCTATAACGCACAGCATGTGCAAAATTCATCTAAATGTAATATAAAATTTCTTTGAAAAATTAGATATCTTCAAATTACATAGGACTTCGCCGGTGCATAAGTTCGAGCCAATAACTATTTTTGTCACATTTTTAGCACTCCATGAACGCGAACGCTTCCAATTTTGCAATCGTATTTATTTTAATATTCTACTGTCCTTACTCACCCCCCCTTAACTTTGTTCACTGAAGATAGAGTCGATATTAACTATACAATATTACTATTTATTATTAGTATAGAAGTATTGCAATCACTTTGACGACTGGGTCTCCATAATCATCATTTGATACACCCTAACATACAAAACTTTGATTGCACTGGTTTACTGGATTAGATTATCAGTACATGGTATACGAGGTATGCGAGTATGTAGAGGAGCAGATATTGCATCAGATAACCATCAGATGTTAAGTAAAATAAAATTGAAACTTACAAGATAATCAACAATACACAACAATACAACAATTCCATGTGGATAACTTAAAATCAAAAGAAAACTCAACAATCTTCAGTAACAATATCAAAAAGTACGCGAACACGTAATCACAAAGTACTTCTTCTTCTTTTCTATTTTGTGGTCACACTGCTACGGTGCGCCCAGTGTCGTGGTTTTCGTTTTTGTCTTGCGCTGTTCTGGGGCTTCAGTGGATTGTTATCTTTGCTCTTTCACAGGATCTCTGCAGCCATCAACCATCTTTCTGTATTCCTGCCTTCTTTCCCGATGTTCTGTTGTAGAAGACTCTGTATACTGTGGAGTTCGGATGCATTCTTATTAAGTGCAGACACTCATTCTTTGTTTTCTATGTAATCAGCACGGCTTTATGCCAACTTTTTATGCTGATGTTGATGATTCTTTTCTGTGTTGTTAGTAACTTTTCGCAGGCAACGCTACTGAGTTTTACAAATTACAAAGTACTGAGCATCACAAAGTACTGAGTTTTACAAATTATAAAGTACTGAGCATCCCAAAGTACTGAGTTTCAAATTACAAAAACAATGACAATAAGCAACGTTTCTGATCAAACAGTCTTTATCAAGAACAACAGGAGTGACGAATTTTAAAACAATTACATATGGCTTACTAGATACGGAGATATGCAAAACGTTTCTAACGAAAATCTGGGAATAAAACGAAAACGAAATCTAGTCATCTAGTATCTAGTCGTCCATGTAATTGTTTTTAAAATTCGTCACCTGTTGTTTGTTTGCTTGATAAGGCCTTGTTGGTCGAAACGTTGCTGTATATTGTCATTGTTTTGTAATTTGTAAAACTCAGTACTTTGTGATTACGTGTTTCGCCAGTCTAATAGTTTACGCAGTCCTCTATATCATCATTATCAGGTGTCGCTGGTTGGCGTAGGCGATCGCGGATCTCCACAAATCTCTGTTGTTGGTGTTTGCTATCAACTCAGATGTTGACGCTTCATGCCTGCCATGAAGTCAGACCATCCAACATTTTCTCGTCTTCCTGTCCCTGTCTACTCCTCAATTTACCTGTTGTCACTGAAGTTTTCTAAACCTCCCCTCCTCATCACATGCCGAAAAATGATGACTGCCTCTTTCTTATATTGATAATATGCTTTCTCTGTGTCTTGATCTCATTCAACACCTCAACATTAGTCATTTTAACAGTCCATGGGATTTTCATCATTCTTCTATAAAACCACATTTCTGTGGCCTCAGAGATTTTTCGATCTGTGTGTTCATTGTCCATGACTCGCATCCGTATGTCAGTATTGGTTCTTTGTAGCACTGAATAACTCGCATTCTGATCGGGATTGACAAGGACTTCTTGCAGATAATGCTTCTCATTTTCAGGAATGATGTTTTCAGTCTCATATATATATTGTGATTATCAAAAAAGTACCAAGTTCTCAAACAGCAAGTGGAGGATGCAAACAAAGAACACTGCAGCCTATTAAAAACAAATGAAAGGAGATAAGTGGAGAAGTCCTAGCTAATAATATGAACATCAGCATAAAGTGTGGATAAAACTAGAAAATATAAACATGATCAAGAAAATAAAGACAAGAAGAATATAAATTTCAAATATGAAAATAACATAGATAGAGTTTTAAAACTAAATTACGAATTTTCAATTCCAATGTGGTATCAATTCTAACATATGCCAGAGAGAGAGAATGAGTAAAATTATAGAAAATAAGTAAATGCAAAGAAAGAAAGAGTAGTAGTAGTAGTAGTAGTAGTAGTAGTAGTAGTAGACTTAATAGTATTAGCAAGTAGTAGTAAAGCAGAGTAGCAGTAGAGCAGCAGTAGTAGCATAGGTAGTAGCATAGCAGCATAGTATAGAGCACATATCAGTAGCAGTAAGCAGTAGCAGTATAGCACAGCAGTAGCAGAACATGAGTAGCACAGTAGCAGTAGAATAAGTAGCAGTACAAAGTAGCAGTAGCATACAGTAGCAGCAGCAATAGCAGTAGCAGCAATCAGTAGCAGTAGCATAATAGTAGTATATAATACAGTAGACACAGTAGTAGCAGTAATAGTAGTATAGAGTAGTAATACCAGTAGCAGTACCATAGCAGTAGAGCAATAGTAGATTAGCAGTAGCAATCAGTAGTAGTACCAGTAGAGAGTATACAGTAGCAGTAGTAGTAGTAATAGGCAGTAGTAGTAGCAGTAATAGTAGTAGATAGCAGTAGTATAGTAGTAGAGTAGTAGTAGTAGAGTGAGACCAGTAGTAGAAAGAAAGATGAAGAAAGAAGGTAGAAGAAAAGAGGAAGAAGAGGAAGAAGAACAATCAGAGCAATTATTCCATGTTTATTTTGTCGTTATAATTGAAAGAATATGCCAAATGTCTCGTCGCAGGTCAGCAGTCCCTTTGTTTGATGACTGATTCAGGCATGAACTCTGGCTTCTGGACAGAGCAGTAAATGAAGTCTGTGGACACCTTATGTAAAATTCGTGTGAGTACATGCTCATGTTCTTGGTTCTCATCCTACATGACAGAATGGATACTAGGAGCTCACAAAAACGTGGATTATATTCCACAATTCCCAGCACATGTCAAGCTCGGTACGTCCAGCAGGTGAAATGTCAAAGTTCGTGGGCAGTATGGCGCTCTAATTTCTAATCGTGATAAATTTGAGGTCGGAGATACTGATCATCACAAGTCAATGAGAACGAACATGGTCCACTTGATGGACACAGTCTCATTTGAAACTGATCTAATGTAGAAAGGCTATGAGAACAATCACGAACTATGAACATCATCATAATATTCGCGAGGTCAATGCGAATATATGGGTTAACGAAGTGATAAAATTGGCGGAGTTAATACGGCCATGTCCAAATTATGGACATTGGACTAGCATGTGGGGGAGAGTTAAAGAAACACCCAGCTATTATTTAACACATTTCTATTGATAACAAATACAAAAAAAGAAACAATTAAATAGACAGGACGTGACTAAAGTTCGCATAAACATATACACCAAATAGCAACGAAGAATAATTAAAATTAAAAGTTTTTCATTGTTTCATTTATGTTTTATGTCACAAAATCGAAATCTCTTCATAATTTTTCTTATCTTCTGGAACGCTCCATATCGACCACTTGTTACAGACTCTTTGTGACTTGTATGTAATCTGAGCCTAAAAGCGATTGTACGTGTACCAGTTATGCGCTTACAAGTAGCCTAGCACATCCGATTTATGCAGCACATTTAATTAACTATCCGAGCTTCAGGCGCTCTACCTAGTTGCTCTTACGACATGCCTTGTATATCGATGTCTTGCTATTCTATTTCCTTGGGCTTGCAACATACAAGTGATTATACTAGTAAAGATAGGAAACCAAACTGAAAAGGAATGTAGTAGAATTTAAAAAGGTGTACCCAGTGGCGGCTCGTGGTCATTTTTCTTGGGCCATATAAAAAATTTTCGAAAATCATGCTTGGAGATTATTATTATTTGTCTATTCTGAGTTATTCCTTTCGATTATTGATGGCCTGGGCCCACTGGCCCTTAATGACGAGCGCTCTGCTAAAATTATTTTATTGAGAATAGAGCGACATAATTATTGACATTCCCTGTTCTACAAACAAAGACTCAAATTGAGCTTACAAATACTGTTATTATATGGTCAGACCCTTAATCTGCCCTAACAAACCAAATAATGAAGCTAGATGTGAACGGGTAATGATAATATAGATAAAAGATGGAAACATGGAGATGAAGGGATCGTGTTTTGATTGTGATTTATTTTTTCATGGGAGTGATTAAATTTGGATTAAATTTTTGCATAAGTTGGATTATTGAATTGATTGATTAATTAATTGAATGATTGATTAAATTGATTTGATTGATTTTGATTGGTTGATTAAATTTGATTTAATAAATTTTTGATTGATTGGTTGGTTGGTTGATTGATTGATTGATTGATTGATTGATGATTGATTGATTGATTGATTTTGATTGATTGATTATTGATTGATTGATTGATTGATTGGCTGTCATTTGATTTTGTTATTTAAAATGCCAAAATCACAAAAGGTATTGAGAAATTATTAGGAATAAGAGAAAAGGAAAACCAATTTTATATCTCAATGGCAAAACAAAATAATGACAAGTTTTAAAAGATATTTATTTGCCGAGTGATTATCAGCCCAATTTGGGGTAAAGAATAGAACCACTGTTCCCTGCCACGCATGTCGTAAGAGGCGACTAAGGAGGTTTGCTAAAATGGGAGCACGTGTCCTAAAGTGCTGAAGTCTATGCGTTTTGGGCCAACCCAAAACCCAAAGTGCAACGTATACATGTTCTTTGGGAAAGATCAAACATATCACAAAGAGTGATTAAAATTGATCAAAGAACGAACTAAAAAAGAAGAAGAAAATATATTTTTATCGATAAAAGAAAATAGAAAATGTTTTAAACTTTTGTTTTGGGAATATTTGGTTCATCGACAAAATAAACAGAAAACGAGAAATGTAAAAAGTTTTAATATCTTTTCAAACAACAGATGGAAATGTAACAGTTTTGAATATCTGGTTCACTGCTAACAATAGATGGAAAAAGTGAACAGTTTTGAATATCTTGGTTCACCTGCTAAAACAGGAAATTTTGGAAAAAAGTGGAAAAGTTTTGAATATCTTGGTTTTAAGCAACAACAGATGGAAATGTGAACAGTTTTTTGGAATGACAAATTTGGTTTACTTGCTAACAACAGATAGAAATGGATGAAGGGGAAATTAAAGGAAGAACAAAATGACTTTATAAAAAATAAACAACTAAATAGTATGGAATGGAATTGATAGGAAACAAAGATCAGAATACTAAGAACATGTATATTCTCAGTGGCAACGTATGGGTAAGCTATGGAACATTAATAAGTACAGGTAAAGCATATATGTGTTTTAATATAAATGTACAGAAGAATCTTCGTATATCTTGGACAGAGAAGAGAACAAATAGATCTATCCAGAAAGAACTTCAAAATCAAAGAAAACTGGCTGCTGCCACAAACTAAGAAAGAGACTATTTGGGGTATTTTGACTTATAAAGACACGAAGGGTTGAAGAAGACCATCATGGAAGGAGGCATACCGGCAAAGAGAAGAAAGGAAGACCACGGAGAAGATGGATTCAGGATGTAACTTGTGTCTTGAACATAGCAGTGCAAGAGGCTCATGAGAGAAAGAAATTCTACAGACTGTTGGGGTGGCAAAGTTTGCTCAAGGACAAGAAAAAATAAAGTAAAAGGATATAAAAGTGTATTCGTAAGCGCAATTTTGTTTAATTAAACATTTAATCAGAACTAAATTTTATCGTTATAATTTTTATAAATATAACTATTAACATTACTATATTATTCTTATTATAATTGTTATTATTATTTGCAATTGCACCAGGCTTCTAGAGTCATTAGTTATAAGTTTACTAATGAAGAATACCTCAATATCTCTGTCCGGGCACATGCCAGGCTATAGCCAGGTTGCACAACTGGCCAGGTATTCCCTGACCTAGATAAGAAAAGGCTGACTATATTCCTAAGATCTTTACGAAATCCATTACTGTACAGACATACATTTAATGACAAACATCGTAAATAGATTATAGATAATAATAAACTTGAGATATGGTCATAAATGAATTTTATTTTAATCAAATGATCATGGTTTTATTCATATTTGTTTTTATTCATATTTATACGCTTTAGAAAATTCAATATAGAAGCTCAAAATGATTAACAAAGTATTGCAGAACAACAGTTGCATTATAATGTAATACATAGCTGTATAATAAGGTACAATATACATTTCTAACAGACACAGAATGTGCTTTAACTGTAGCACACTTTGTTGTTCTTTTATATATGTCCATCTTACTTAGATCATTGATATGTAATGATAAATATTGTAAACAATTGACTATAAACAATTACTTTCTAGTGAAGTTTGAAGTACTCTTCCAAGTTTATACATTTTGGGGATTTGAAGCCCCAAAAAACGATGGAGCAGAGAGCGAGAGAGATAGAGGAACAGAGAGAGAGGGAGGTATGAGGAGAGAGAGAGTATGAGAGAGAAATTAGAGAGAGAGAAAAGGTGGATAAAATATACCAGCACAGAACTGAAAGTGAAAAGTAAAGATTGTCTGTATGTGACACGGAAAATATACATGGTTTTTATTAAAGTAGGTCGCCTGCCCAGCGTATTTTAGCGTTAGACGACGGATGATACTTCTGGGAGTGCGGTTCCACCTGAGGCTACAGAAAAGCCAGAGGTTCCCCAGATTTACGGTGTTCGTGGCACTGAACTAGAAGAGTTGCAGGTAAGTAGCTTCTAGACTCAGAAAACAAAAACAAAAATAAAAGCTCAATAATTGGAACAGCCAAGAAAAAATCTTGGAAAATGACGAAAGATCTAATGAAATAGTAAGTAAGGAAGGGAATCTCTGTGACTAAGGGTTAGATTTGTTAAACTCTTTATCTTGTATTCCGAAATGTAGGTTGGAATGCGGACCACGCAGTTCCACACGCGTGCATTTTTTTTTCCAGAGACCCTGCATTGTTGCTGAAGCTGTAGACTGTGCTTGTGAAATACTCTCGCAGGGCTGCCATTTCTGCAGAGAAAGACTGAACCATATGGGTAATACCTGTGCAATGAACCAATCCAATGCGCCAGTTATTCCATTAAAGTGTAATAAATAAGTGATGATGAAAGAGAATAGGTCAACACTTTTCTTCTTCTTCTTTGTCGTCACACTATGTTACTGGTTATTTGTCTAAATAGGGAGCTTTCTGTTTTTGTCTTGACTGTTCTGTATTGTGGTGATTGCTGCTTTTGTTTTTCAGGATTCATATGCCATCTAACCATTTTTCTGGGGGTCTTCTCTGCCTTCTTTCCCAGATGTCTCATTATAGAAGACTTATAGTTCTGGGAGCTGATTTATTTTATTATGGCCAAAAATCCACTGGCCTCTGCTTACTAAATAATATCTGCTACGGTCTTGGGAATATAATACAATATTAAAGATTTTAACACCAGGAATAATTAATTGAGACATAGAAATGTTGAAAGTATTTTACAAAATGATAAAGTAAATAAAAAGATATTTTGTATTTTTAAAAATGACAGTGAATGAGAGGTTCTCAGAATACTTTAAAAAAAGGGAAACAAAATCGAAACAGAGAGAAGAAATACTTGTCCAGAAAATGAAAATAAGAAAAAGGTAGTTGAAAGAAAGTCAAGATGACAACATGAAATACAACTAAATGAAGTCTCACCAACATACAAACAACATTTTCTCACATTCATGAGCAACTTAGCCATGTTCCTGAGGTTATTCAAGTTCAGAACAACTCTCGGTTTCATATTTGAATGCTCACATCATCTTTCCTGTTACCTCTGCTTTATTCTGTGTTCGCACTTCGAGAATATTACGCCACAAGCCATTGTAATACTAGACCGATATCATTGCCACATTTATATCGTGATAATATGTCGCACTATGGGTCGCTGGTCGGCGCGATGAGATCATCGAGTACCATAGTTTAACCGGTAGCAATATTGACACGCTTGCCGCAAGTCTGGTCTATGCCATGAGATTATCGAGCACTATAGCTTAACTGTAGTACATTACTGATATCTTGCTACAAGTCTGGTCTAAGCATGATTGTCGAGTACTATAGTTTCAACTGTAGTACATTACTGATATCCTTGGCGCCATGCCTGGTCTGGCGATTATAGATTATCGAGTACTATAGTTTAACTGTAGTACATTACTGACAATTTTTGTTGCTGTCTGGTTCGGCGATGAGATTATTGAGTACCATAGTTTGAACTGTAGGTACATTATTGATATCGCTTCGCTGGCGCAAGTCTGGTCTGCGCGTATGAGATTATTTATACTATAGCCAACAGGGAAGGCATATTGATATATCTGCTGCAAGTCTGGTCTACATGAGATTATCGAGTACTGTAGTTTAACTGTAGTATATTACTGATATTCAATGCCAGCATGTCTGGTCTGCTTACGAGATTATCGAGTACTATAGTTTAACTGTAGTGCCATTATTGATATCGCTGCTACAAGTCTGGCTCCATGAGATTATCGAGTACCATAGTCAATCAGCATATTACCGACATTCTATGCCATAAGTCTGGTCTGGCATAGATTATCGAGCTGAGAGTTAACTGTAGCAGAGTTGATTGATATCTCGCGCCATAAGTCTGGTCATACGAGACGTCAGGAGGCTATAGTTTAACTGTAGTACATTATTGGATAATGCTTGCCACAAGTCTGGTCTGGCATGAGATTATCGAGAGTACCAGAAGCTAACTGTAGCATTATTGATATCGTCAAGTGTAAGTCTGGCCCACAGAGACATCGAGTACTATAGCTTAACTGTAAGTATTATTGATATTCTTGCCACAAGTCTGTCTAAGTGCATGAGATTATTGAGTACTATAGTTTAACTGTAGTACATTATTGAGATGATGTCACATGTCTGGTTCTATACAGAAATTATTTGCGCATTTTATAGCTAACTGTAGTAATATTATTGATAATGCTTTGCTGGCAAGTCTGGTTCACAATGATTACTGAGTACTATAGTTTAATCCAGAGTACATAATAATATCTCAGCGCTACAAGTCTGGCTGTTCAAGAATATGATTATCGAGTACTATAGTTTTAACCAGCATACTTACGATATCTCGCTGTTCGGTCTGGCCATGAGATTATCGAGTAATTATAGTTTAACCAGTACACATTATTGATATCGCTGCTAAAGTCTGGTCTGGGCATGAGATTATCGAGTACCATAGTTTAACTGTAGTACATTATTGATATCGCTCGCCGCGCTCGGTCTGGGGCGAACAGATTATCGAGTACTATAGTTTAACCTGTAGTATATTACGATATCGTTTGCTGCGTCTGACTAAGTACGATTATCGAGTAATTATAGTTTAACTGTAGTACATACTGATATCTCGCGCGCGTCTGGTCTAAGCATTAGATTATCGAGTACTATAGTTTAATCCAGTAGTATTACCGATATCGCTTGGCTACAAGTCTGGTCTACATGAGATTATCGATACCATAAGCCTAACTGTAGTACATTACCAGATACTGCTTGCTACAAGTCTGGTCTAAGCACAGATTTACTTATACGGTAGTTTAACTGTAGTACATTATTGATATCGCTTGCCACAAGTCTGGTCTAAGTACGAGATTATCGAGTAATTATAGTTTAACTGTAGACATTACTGATAATGCTTGCCACAAGTCTGGTCTACATGAGATTATCGAGCACTATAGTTTAACTACAGAGTACATTATTGATATCATTACTACAAGTCTGGTCTACATGAGATTAGTCGAGTACTATAGCCAATCGTAGTACATTATTGATATTCTGCTGGCAAGTCTATTGGTCTAAGCATGAGACACGAGTACCATAGCGAACTGTAGTACATTATTGATAATGCCTGCCACAAGCCTGTCTAAGGCATTGAGATTATCGAGTACTATAGTTTAACTGTAGTACATTACTGATATCTCATGCTACAAGTCTGGTCTAAGCATGAGATTATCGAGTACTATAGTTTAACTGTAGTACATTATTGATATCTCTGTTGGGCAAGTCTGTCTAAGCATGATTATCGAGCACTAGTTTAACTGTAGTACATTACTGATATCTCTTGCTACAAGTCTGGTCTAAGCATGAGATTATCGAGTACTATAGTTTAACTGTGGTACATTAATGATATCAAGAAAAAATATATCTCTTTCTTCTTTTGAACTCTCGGTCGACCACTTGTCAACCACTGTAGATTGAGGCGTGATCTGAGCCTAAGAGCGATCGTGCGTTGTTGTGTTGGCGCGCCTACAAGTAGCTGCACATCCGATTTCTGGGTGATGCTTTATTTATCAGGTAGCCTCAGGTCCTACATCAGTCGCCCTTATGACATATCTTGTTTCCAGTTCAGCTTCTAGCAAATACTTCTTTATTGACTCCGTTCATGTCCATAGGGTGCTCCGATCTCCTTTCGTAAATCTTCTTCCAATAGTAACCAGCCATTGACCGTACCAGTTCGATATCTTAATTGGGATGAGCCCACCACGCCCGTTAGGCTGTTCTTTCTTGCTACCCACCAACCCAGCCCTAAATCTAGTAGTTGACGTATCGCTTTAGCCAAAAATCTCTTGGCGGCCACACTTATGAGGCGTCTAAAATATCAGTTTCATCCATTGGCTGGGCCCTCTGATATGGTGACAGAGCCAGCCAGCTTGTCTGCTCTCTCATTGCCAACGACACCCATGTGCCCTGGAACAAGATAAGTGTGATTCTGTAAATTGTTGAGATATATTTTAGGTTATGGTGGTACTATTCTTTGCTTTCCTTGTGGGTCCCGGCACCACATGGGCAAAAGTAGTGTATATGTGTTTATTGAAGTAGTAAATATAAAGACGAGAACTTGTAAAATGAAATTTATATCGACCGATTGTTAACCCTTCTTGTGACGGTATGTGATCCGCCTGGGCGCGATTGCACAGCCGCTATACCGCTGCTAGCCAGCACATCCGATTTCAGCATGCTTTATTTAACAGTAGTTTCAGGTCCCCTTCCTTGGTCAGTCTCACGACATGCCTTGTAGGTCGTAAAGGTTACTATTTCGCCTCTCTGGTGTGAGCTCAGCAATATTAATACAGGTGATGACAGATAAGCAAAGTGGTGATCCTGTAAGACAGTCTCTTTCTTAATACTTTTCTGGCGACGCTACACTTGGCCAATGCACTTGTTGATTAAAGCGCACATGTTGTTGCCGGAGTCCCCAACAACAAGCATCTTGGCATCAGAAATAATAGTTGGGCTTACTACCTGTTCTACGATAAGATCGCAGATACTTTTCTACCAACACATTTACTACTAATCACTAGTACTGGTGAGATAGGTCTGCTTTGCAGAAGGCACGATCAACATTGCACTCACTCCCTGTCTTCTTTCAGTGTACGACTCAATCACATACCAGTTGTCATTACTTTTGGTTTTTTTTTTTGCATTGAGAAAATAATTTTGTTTTTCACTTTTTGTTGAAGTGTCATTAATAATTTGTGTTCTCATTTGTTATGTTGATAATTGTGCTGTGTTCTCAGCATATCTGTTGATGTATTTTTGCTCTCTGAGTTTTTAAAAAGTGGTTTTGAAAATATATTTTGAATTAATTTTTTCTTTACATTTCTTCTTTTCTTCAATATATATATTGTTAGATATAAAAGATGAATATTGTCTGTATGACTTTTCATATTATGAATACAATTTATATATTCATTATCATCAAGCAGCCTGTCCTTCCCTGGAATCCCTTTGGCTCCCATGACAGGCAGTAGGTGTCCTGAAAACTTTATTCTGTGTAAGCGACTGCGTTGCAGCAGTTGTTTCAGATCAAGTCACGATTATCTGCACTCATCATCTTTATGTCTTTCATTCTTCTTTCCAGCACCGTCCTCCAAAATTATTCATTCAGGCACTCATATCGTTTGATATGTCCGAAATATTTAATTTTCCCTTGATTTATGCTCTTAATATCCAATTTTTAATATCAAACTTGTTGAGAAACAAAAGCATTTGTTCTTTTCTCTGTTCATGAAAATTATAAGTACTCTTCTGTGGTATATATATATACACACACATTTATTTATTTTTTAATTCATTTGCATTAAAGTGCCAATGAGCTGATCCATGCACTGTTGAACGTAAATCCTGAGCGTTGTACTTCTTCTGAATGAAAAATTTTAGTGTTTAATTGTACCATTTGTGTTTTTCGAATGCTCCGCCCATTGGCCACCATCAAGGGAACTATATTTTGATCTTAAATTAAAAAGGTCGATAATATATTATTAATATACATGAATATTGACGTTAGCAATATTATAAAGCGGCTCAAAAGATGTTATATATAGCATTATTAACTTTTATAATATAGTATATTACATGACAATAACTTTGGCCGTGGAATCTAATTGAATATAGACCATTTGTAATTCACTTTTAAAGTTTTCCTTGCAACAATATTTCTTATTGCCCTCAAACTTTCCGCTTATTCATATTTTCATATCTTTATGTGCCCAAAATATTACATTTATCTTCTTCTTTTTTTTTTAAATCTCTCTTAAGCATTAAGCTGTGCAATTTATCTCCTAATTTTGCCCACACATTCTTATATTTGTTTGTTTTGTTTTTTGTGAATACGCAACTAGTTTATTTTATACCATGACATTCCATCATGTTATCTACACAACACTACACAACTCATCTACACAACACTACACAACTCATCTAGCATAACACTACACAACTCATTGTGTTTTTATTATATTACAGCAATATCAGCCATTCATGATTTGTTGTGGTGATATAACCTGAAAGGCTATGAAAAGTCTATAGTAGCAGAAAATTACCCCAAAAATTAATGAATTCAAGTAAGAGTTTCTACTTACAATTGTATACATTCTGTGCTGAAATATATTCAATGTCTTTGAACACATTAGTTTTGTTGTGATGTGTTTTCCAAATAAATTTGAACGATTGTTAATAGTATTTCAATTGATTTGTGATTTATTGTTGGCTTTAGTATAATGATTCACACATACGAAATGTCCTAAAACGTAGAAGTTTTTGTAAGTTGTTAGAGAGGCTACAACGCGAATGTGCAAACGCATACTAATGTTCTTGGCAAAGGATCAAACATATCACAAAGAGTGATTAAATTGGTTGTATAGAACGAACGTAAAAAGAATAGAAGAAGAAGATTACTACAATAATTTAATGTTTAACAGAAGGAACACTTCGAACGAGATGAACCCGTCCGTGTTCGGGTCCTGGTCTCCAGGCTATCAGCTTGCTATATTTAGGTCAGTACAAGTGTCTGTGGTTAATATTTATTCATGTTTGGGTTTCGGCTGTTACGATGACATACTGTAACGTCAACCGCTTCGTCTCACTGACCCAAACTCACATAAAGAGCCTAGGATAGAATTATGACAGGTGAAGGGATGACCTGGCCGAGAATTAAACCGAAGTTCCAGGCCACATTTCAAAGTGATGAGTACTCATCATCCTTCAGGCATCACCCACGTCGAATGCGGAACAGAGACGCTGTGGTTTCTGGGGAAAGAGCAGGACACCCACTGGGGTCCAATCTTCAAAGGCACCATACCATTTCCAGGCAGTGTCAGACATGAGTGCGGATGTTGCTCTTTGTGTGTTACGTTAGACAAAAGATCTGACAATCTGTCCCCAAGTGCGAGACCCTACAAGAAGTGAAATTGTCGAATGTTTCGAAGCGTGTTGACAACATGAAATGTGCCAAAGATCAGGCAATGGGGATGACAAAAGTGGTCACAGTTTTAAGACACAGTAACGAACTGAGCGAGAACAATGTCTGGATTTAAAATCCTTTAAGACCACTGGAACGATATTTTTCAAATTATTCCGCTCCGATCCACGCAAAACCGTTAATCCGCATTCAAAACAATTTTGATTTATGAAACCTTAGACATGTATTTATTTTGTTTGCTTTATTTGTTTTGTTTTAAGCTCTACAAGTAACGTTCAGATCCATATTTTTAATATTACTGCTTCGTATATTCTTTTCTATCGACTTTATCTTGCAATGTCACAATAAATATAAAATAAAGTAGATTACGTCCTCAAGATCCATAAAGTATTAATTGTTTGTTGTCCAATAATTAATTTACTTTCAGGTTCATAATAGCTGATAAGTCGCTTCGTGTGTTGCTGAGGCTCGAAAGGGAGGCGCATTATGCAGTAATGTCTACTCGCCGTCATATGTAAGATGCGACTGAGGAGGGTTGGGTTGGCTGCCTACCTCACCCTGTAGAAAATTAGCTGTGGACTGGCTACCCCACCGTGAAAAATTAGTTGTGTACTGGCTACTTCTCACTTCTCGTAGAAAATGCTAGTTGTGGGACTGGCGCACCTGCCCTCTGCAGAAACATTAGTTGTGGGATCTGGCTACTCACCCAGAGTAAAAATTAGTTGTGTGACTGGCTACCCACCCTGTAGAAAATTAGTTGTGGGCTGGCTACCTACCCTGTAGAAACATTAGTTGTGTGGGACTGGCTACCTCACCTGTAGAAAATTAGTTGTGGGCCACACTCTAACTTGTAGAAACATTAGTTGGGGACTGACACCACCCTGTGTAGAAAATTAGTTGTGGGATCCGCTTACCTACCCTGTAGAAAATTTGCTGGATCATACCTACCCTGTAGAAATATTGCAGGGACTGGCTTGTTCACCTGCAGAAAATCTAGTTATGACTGGCTACTCTACCCTGTAGAAAACTAGTTAGGTTGGCTACTCACCTCTGTAGAACATTAGGTTGGGATTGGCTACTCACCCTGTAGAAACATTTTTTAGTTAGGCTGGCTACTTCCACCTGTAGAAACATTAGTTGTGGGACTGGCTACTTTCACCCGTAGAAAATTAGTTGTGGACCAATACCCCACCCCTCACAGAAACATTAGTTGTGGGCTGGCTACCTCACCCTGCAGAAAATTAGCTGTGGGACTGGCTACTCTACCCTGCAGAAAACATTAGTTGTGGGCTGGTTACCCACCCGTAGAAACATTAGTTGGGGACTGGCTACCACCTCAGAAAAATTAGTTGTGGCTGGCTACCCCACCCTGCAGAAAATTAGTTGTGGACTGGCTACCTCACCTCTGCAGAAAAATTAGCTAGGGACTGGCTACCTCACCTGTAGAAAACTAGTTGTGGGACTGATGTACTCACCCTGTAGAAAATTAGTTAGACTGGCTACTCTCACCCTGTAGAAACATTAGTTGTGGGCTGGCTACTTCACCGTAGAAACATTAGTTGTGGACTGGCCACTCACCCCGTAGAAAATTAGCTGGGGAAGCAGCCACCACCCCGTAGAAAATTAGCTGTGGGACCACACCCCACCTCCCGCAGAAAAAAATTAGTTGTGGACTGGCACCCCACCCTGTGTAGAAAATTAGTTGTGGGCTGGCTACCCTACCCTGCAGTGGCCCAGTTGTGGACTGGCTACCCCACCTGTAGAAAATTAGTTGTGGGACTGGCTACCTCACCTGTAGAAAATTAGTTGTGGACTGGCATCTCACCTCAGAAACATTAGTGCTGTGGGACTGGCTACCTCACCCTGTAGAAACATTGTCAACATCTTCACAAACATGGAAAGTACAAATAAAAGAAATAACCTACAACCATCCGAACCAGGGGAAGTTCCCAACAGGGGGAAAATGAAGTATCGCCCGAAGCTGAAAGGATCCGGTGATGCCGATCAACCTTCTTTCCTGTTGGAAAACGGCCAGCAATTTGTTGTTGACGGGGAAAGTTGTTTTGAGCAGGGAAAATAGCCCAGCTTGCAACAGAGATGAGGAACTACAGATAGACATCGGAGGAATCTTGAAATGATGGAAAAGGAATAATAAAATGAAACTACACAAGAAATGCTGTTGTCTCTGTAAAAGTAGAAACACGCGCTATAGTAAAGGAGTTGTCTCATGTTTCAAAGAAGCACAAAAAGCAATTAATAGAATGGAGAAGACCAACTGGAAGTACAAAAGACAGGTACTGTTTTGAACCTGTAGAAAGAGGAGTAGGGGGAAGACCCAGACAGATTCTCATACATATACAATTGTCTTTACACACATATAACTGTTTTATACATATAACTGTTTCTATACACATATAATAAAGCTATAAGTCACACTCATACAATTGTCCTCATACACATACAACTGTCTCCTACACACACAACTGTTCTCACACACATACAACTGTTTCATACATACAATTGTTTCATACATATACAATTGTTTCACATATATAATTGTTTCATACATATACAATTGTTCTTTACACATATACAATTGTCTCATACATATACAACTGTTCTCATACATATACAACTGTTCTTATACATACAATTGTTCATACATATACAACTGTTCTACATATACAATTGTTTTTATACATATACAACTGTCCTCATACATAGCAATTGTCTCATACATATACAATTGCCCTTATATATACAACTGTTCTATACACATACAACTGTTCTTTATACACATACAATTGTTTTAAGTATGTATATACAATAAAAGCTATAAGTCATGCCTATAAGCAACTGTTCTTATACATAGTTAACTATATCGTATATATTATACAACAAAGCACAAGTCACGCTCATACAACTGTTCTCATACACATACAACTGTTCTTTATACACATACAACAAAAAGCTACAAGTCACAGCCCATGCAACTGTTCTACACATACAACTGTTCTCATACATACAACTGTTCTGTTACACATACAACTGTTTCTATACATATAAGCAACTGTTTCCTATACATATACACCAGAAATATACTACATACAACTGTTCTCATACACATACAAACAAAGCCACAAGTCATACCTTCATACAATGTCCTCATACACACATACAACTGTTCTCATACACATACAACTGTTCTCATACACATACAACTGTCTTTACACATACAACTGTTCCTATACATACAACTGTCCTCATACACACACAACTGTCCTCATACACATACAACTGTCTCACACATATACAATTGCTCTTACACATATAATTGTCTGCATAAGCAATTGTCTCTATACATACAACTGTTTTATACACATACAATTACTCTATACATACAATTGTCTCATACACATACAACTGTCTCATACATACAAATTGTTTCACATGTGTAGCAACAAAAAAAGCAGCAAGTCATGCTCATACAACTGTCTCACATAAGGCACTGTTCTCATACATACAACTGCTCATACACACAAGGAACTGTTCTTACAGACATAATTATCCTCATATGAAGATATGTGTTAATCTGTTCTATACATAAGCAACTGTCTCATACACATACAACTGTTCTCATACACATACAACTGTTCTCACACATACAACAAAGCTAAGTCACACTTCATACAACTGTTTCTTGCTACCTATACAACTGTCTCATACACATACAACTGTTTCATACATACAACTGTCTCACACATACAACTGTCTCACAAGGCATACAATCGTCCTCATACATATACAAATAAAAAGTTACAAGTTACATTTATATACAACTGTCCTTCTCATACATGATTACAACTGTTTTACTGTTATTATAAGAATTGTTCTTATATACATAATAATTCAAAAATTTTTATATATATAATAACTGTTCTTATACATAAGCAATTGTCTCATACATACAATTGTCTCCTTATACATATACAATTGTCTCATATTATATATAATTGTTTTATATACATACAATTGTCCCTATATACATAAGCAATAAAGTAAGTCACGTTTATACAATTGCTCTTATACATATATTAAATTGTTTCAGGTTGTTGTTAATGTCTACACACATACAACTGTTCTTTGTACATAGCAATTGTCTCTTGTTACTACATATACAACTGTTTCATACATACAACTGTTCCCTTGCTTTTGCATTATTTTTTGCTAATAAAAAAAAAGTTATAAGTCACTCAATTGTCTCCTATACATACAACTGTTCTTCATACTTTTGTACAATTGTTTTTATATTTGTTACAACTGTTCCCTTATACACATACAATTGTTTCTATAATATTAATAACTGTCTCATACATATACAATTGTTCTTCATACATATACAATTGTTCTTTACATATATAATTGTTCTTATATTATATACAATTGTCTCTTTGTTGTTATATACAATTGTCTCTTATACATATATAAATAAAGTATAAGTTTACATTTATACAATTGTTCTATACATATAATTGTTCCTTATACATATAATTGTCTCATATACTATATAATTGCCCCTTATACTACAACTGTTCTCATACACATACAATTGTCTCATATACATACAACTGTCTCTCATACACATACAACTGTTCTAGTACATATACAAATTGTTTCTCATATATTAATACAAACTGTACTCTTTACATACATACAACTGTCTCATACACATACAACTGTTCTATACACATACAATTGTCTCATACATACAACTGTCCTCATACACATACAACTGTTTCTACATACATACAACTGCCTTTAGTACTACAACTGTCTCATATACATACAACTGTTCTTTGCACACATATAACTGTCTCATATACATACTGTCTCATATATACAAATTGTTCTCTATACACATACAATTGTTCTATACACATACAACTGTTTCATACAATTGTCTCATACATATAACAAAAAGCTATGTCAGTACTATACAACTGTCTGCACATGCACTTGTTTTTACACATATACAATTGTTCTCATACATATGCTAAATTGTTCTCATACATAAATCTCAAGTCCTCACATACATATAATGTCCTCACACATACAATTGCTCATACATACAACTGTTTTATACATACAACTGTTCTCATACAACTGTTCCTATACATACAACTGTCTCATATATAATTGTTTCATACATACAAATAAAAGCTGGCAAGTCAGCGCTTCAAGCAATTGTTCTCGCACATACAATTGTTTTATATACATAAATTGTCTTCTTTATATGTTATACAATTGTTCTTATACATATGCTAACAAAAGTTAAGTAAGTCACATTTATACAATTGTCTCATACATATAATAACTGTTTCATATACATATATAAATTCTGTCTCATACATAATTGTCTCATACACATACAATTGAGTGCCTTTATACATATACAACTGTTTCTATACACATAAGCAATTGTTCTACATACAACTGTCTTTATACATAAGCAACTGTTTTAGCATATATAACTGTCTCATAACATACAATTCGTTTCATACACATACAACTGTTTCATATATAAGAATTCAAGAGTCTCACAGATGAGCATGCATACAACTGTTTCTATACACATACAAACAAAAGCTATGTCACGCTTCATACAACTGTTCATACATACAAATTGTTCTCATACATACAACTGTCCTCATACAGGCAACTGCTCATACATAAGCAATAAAAAGCTATGTCATACTCTATACAACTGTCCTCATGTACATAACTGTCTTTATACACATACAATTGTTTTATACACATACAATTGCCCTTATACATATATAATTGTTTCATACACATACAACTGTTTCTCATACACATACAACAAAGCTATGTCACACTCATACAACTGTTCTCATACACATACAAATAAAAAGCTAGCAAGTCAGCACCTTCCATACAACTGTCCTGCTACACATACAACTGCCTTCATACACATACAACAAAAGCTACAAGTCATACCTACAACTGTTCTCATACACACATACAACAAAAGTTACAAGTCACACCTCATACAACTGTCCTCATACATATACAAAAGATAAAGTCATGATTTATACAACTGTCTCCATACACATACAACTGTTCTCATACATACAACAAAAGCTACAAGTCACGTCATACAACTGTTCTATACACATACAACTGTTCTCATACATACAACAAAAGCTACAAGTTACATGTACAAATAAGCCAATATATCAACAATCCACCCAGTCTCAATACAACTTCTTCTTCTTCAAAAATGGATCCATACGACCATTTAGTTACGACTCTTGTGACTTGTATGTGATCCAAGCCCAAAAAGACTGGTAATGGTGTGTGTCGTTACAAGCTCACAGCTGGGCTAGCTATCCGATCTGATCAGTTCTGGTGCTTCTTGTTAACATGCCACCAACCTACTTCAATCATTGCAGAAAGGTTAATATATTATTAATCCCACCAAATTCGCGTAGTTTTGCGTTTTTATCAACTATAACAGCCTTTACAACACCAGCGTCAGCAAAATATTAGCATGTCCTCATGTTATCTGTCTCCAAAACGAATTATTATATGACCATTGTTACCTGTTCTGTAAAACGAATTATTATATGAATTATTGTTCCCTTGTCCCGTAAAACAAAATAGCAAATCATCGACAGCAGATGGATGGTTTTATGTTAATGTTATAGCAAGCTTAATAGTCCAAATCAGATATAAGTGATGTCGGTTCAATCTCTACACTTGACGTTCTACGGAGACAGAAATGGCCCTTCCATTCCTTCTGGCTAATTAGGGAAAGATAGAATGTGAAACTGACAGGCACTTCATACCCAAGATCTGGGATACCTTAATACCTTACATACCTTTCATACCTTGGGTGCTACTGGCATTATCCATTCATCCATCCATCTATTTCTCCATTCCATCTATCCATCCATCCATATATCTTATTCTACTATTCCATCCATTCTGTCCATCTATCCATTCATCCATCCACATTCCATCTATATCCATCCATTCATCTATCCATCTATGTATTCTTATCCATATATCTATCTGTTATTCATCCATATATTCATCCATATATCTAGATATTCATTCATTCATTCATCCATCTATTCATCTATCATCTATCTATTTATCATCTATCTATCTATCTATTCTATTCTATCTAGCCCATTCATCTATCCATCTATCTATCTATTCTATCCATCTATCTAATCTATCTATATACTACTCATTTATACATCCATTCATCCATCCAATTCATTCATATATCTATTTATTTACATATCTATCCATCTATCCATCTATCTATCTATCTATCTATCTATATTTATCTATCTATCGCATTCATCTATCTATCTCTGTAAACACAAAGCTAACATAAAATATTATAATATAAATATCGATTATAAATGTCTGACTAACAAAGTGCAGATCTAACTCCTATTCTAGTCTTATGTACGTGAAAATTACTCCAGGCGAGCCATCAGTATATCAGGCAAACACTTAGGCAAACATAATACTGCCTTATGTAACTGGCATTGAATGAATATTAATTTAAAAAAGGTGTTCTCGGTGTTCCAATAAAAGTTTATAAGCGTCCTACACATCCAATAATACAACACTAGTAGTTTGATTTCAACAAAAGATATAGCACATCAATGAATCTCAAATTGTGTTATGTGGGCAGAAAGTACAAACAGGCTATGTATTTGGTTTTAATGAATTCAAATTGTGTTCTGTGGACTTTAATGAGTTCAGTAAGCTTATTCTTAGGAAGATAGGAAGCATACTGGCTTGTGAGTGTCTGTAGCTCGGCGTAGTGAGATGGATCACAAACCGCGTACCTGGGTTCAAGTCCTGGCAGGTCAAGTTTGGAAGCAAATTAGCCTGTGGATTTTTACCAAAGGTAAAATAGACTCTCACCTGTTCAGTAAGCAATGGCAAACTACTGAACGTATAAGCGGTGCCTCAGAAAATCAACGACTCGTACTGTGGTCGATGGCTGTCCTTTAGGATAAGTGCCATGATTTTCATTTCTTCATATTAATCAAAGATGAAAGACTAGACTGAGAGATAGAGGTTAAAGTGCAAAAAGAAAATTCTGTAATCCCACCATTGTTACACCCAAAACATCTCAATTTGACTTACAACAACGGATAATACAGCATTTTCATATCTACGCTGTGTTAAGGTTAGAACTAAACATGGCAATGAGCAAAGCACACCAAAAAACATAGCTACATGTGAAATGCTAAATACCAGAAAAGACCAACATCACAATAAAAGAAAGTTAAGAAGAACCTTATTTGAATTATATTTGAGAAACAGTAAGAATGGAGTGGTTCGGCCACTTAATAAGAAAACAACCAAACTGCACTGTATAAAGTCTTCTACAGCAGAACATCAGGAAAAGACAGAGAAGATCAAGAAAAAGATGGTTAAATGACATAGCATAATCCCAAAGCAAAATAACTATCACCAAATCGCTAGAGCAGTAAGTCAAAACAGAAACCACGACACTCGGGCACTCAACCTGGTTACTATGACGACAAAAGACGAAAGAACAAGACGGCCTTTATTATAATTGATAAAGCTTTTGATAAATCTTAAATGTTATTCTAGACGCTTACGATATACTTGAAGACATGTGTGCGTGGCCTCAAAGAATGTGTTTATTCTGTCGACGTATGCAATCAAGATATGTATCGGGCTTGTATGACCTGAAATGCCTGGTCGACTCTAACGATATAAGCAAGATCGTATGAATCTCAAATTGTGTTCTATGGAATATTGTCGGTTTATCGAGGCAAAAAAAAGGTTTATGAATGTCAAACGCAAACAGATTTAATGTACACGCGTCGTTTTTATAAATACGAGATTAGCCCTGAGATATATTAACCCAATGTTAAAATTGCATTTCTGTAGAAGTACGTTTCATATGGTCATTGAAGATGGTTTCAGAATATAACTGTATTTGAGCATGATGGTTGCAGATGTGGGATATCTGGTCTATGAGAGAGAGAGAGAGAAATTCAGAACCATAGGTGGTGTGCCCTCAGAATAAGAAGGATGATGAGGTAGAGTAGGACCAACACAAGTGGGCGGAATAAGTGGACAGGATGGATACCATAAGTGTTCTTTGATGTATCCATGTAGTAACAAACTCAAAGACACTGAATCATCATCAACAGTTTCTTAAAGTGTCTCTAAATGCTTCTGATATTGACAAATATCGTGATGGGGAACTTTACAAGATCGCTAAATGTGGCTCTGCAACAACATAGAAGAACTTCGTGTAGATGAGAATCGTCGTACTGTTGAGGTGTAAAGAGAACAAGCGCACGAAAAGGTGCGATCACATATTCAACTTGAATTGGTGAAGATTAAATGCAACTGGTATTCTTTAGGGAGTCCTTCCCATTGCTATCAATACACTGGCTACACACAAGATTAAATGCAACTTGTATTCTTTAGGAGTCCTTCCGATTGCCATCAATACACCGCTACACACAAGATTAAATGCAAACTGGTATTCTAGGAGTCACAAAGAAACAACAATGAATCTAAAATGTCTACACTGTTCACTGAAAACGTTTTTTCCCCATTTATTTATTTTCCTTTTTGATACTTTTATGCTTCAGAAATATCGGTCTCAGTTCCATGGAGGGGATTGAGAGAGTTGCTTTTCCAGGATAGATTTGGTATGAAGAAATTATTTGTAGGCCCTATGTAACGCATAATTCACATGAGAGGAATTATTATGGTTTAGTAATGTGTGTGTGTAAGAAGATAGAAAAAGAAAAAGAAAAGAATAGTGAAAGAAGAAAGAAGAAAAGAAGAAAAATAGTAAGAAAAAGAAAAGAAGAAAAAGAAAAATAAGAAAAAGAAGAAAAGAAGAAAGAAGATGGAAGAAAAAGAAAAGAAGAAAAAGAAAAAGAAGAAAAGAAGAAGAAGAAAAGAAGAAAGAAAAGAAGAAAAAGAAGAAGAAGAGTGCAGAAAAAGAAGTAGTGTAAAGAAGAAAAAGAATGTTGAAAAATAAAGAAAAAAGAAGAAAAAGGAAAAGTAAATAGAAAAGAAGAAGAAAAAGAAAAGAAGAAAAGAAAAGAAGAAAGATAATAAAGAAGAAAAAGAAGAAGAAGAAAAAGAAGAAAAGAAGAAAAAGAAGAAAAAGAAAAGAAGAAGAAGCAAAGAAAAGAAGAAAAAGAAGAAAAAGAAAAAGAAGAAAAAGAAGAAAAAAAGAAAAAGAAAAAGAAGAAAAAGAAGAAAAAGGATGTAAGAAGAAAAAGAAAAAGGAAAAGAAAAGAAAAAGAAGAAAAGAAGAAGAAAGAAAAAGAAAAAGAAGAAAGAAAAAGAAAAAGAAGAAAAAGAAGACAAAGAAGAAGAAGAAGAAGAAGAAGAAGAAGAAGAAAAAGAAGAAAAAGAAAAAGAAGAAAGAAAGAAAAAGAAGAAAAGGAAAAAAAAAAGAAGAAAAAGAAGAAGAAGAGGAAAGGAAAAAAGAAGAAAAAGAAAAAGGAAAAGAAAAAGAAAAAGAAAAGAAGAAGAAAGAAAGAAAAAGAAAGAAAAGAAAAGAAGAAAAAGAAGACAAAGAAGAAGAAGAAGAAGAAGAAGAAGAAGAAGAAGAAGAAAAGAAAAGCAGAAAAAGCAGAAGCAGAATTGTTGAAAGTATGAAAAGACTAACAAGTCAAGGGAGATAAATAAACTATAATAAATAACGTAAATAGCAAAGCTGCACAGAGTGTTCTGTCTCATATTAATCCTTCCATTTTCTAGAGTTCATGAGTCCTCGTTGTTTTACATCCATTAATCTCGCTTAATTTAATCTGTCACTATTCTCTATCATCTAAGCTCTACACAGCTACCATATAAGTTTGCCAATGCCACTTTCTTGCATCGGATCACCCCACATAACTTGCAGGTAGATTGCACTAGCCAGCGGGTCTGTGGCTAAGAATTGAATCAAGATATGCCGTTCTTTCACGGAGTGCATTTTCCTAGAGACACCGAAGATTTGTCGGAGCTACGAGTTTAAGCCGCGTTCCATACTTCGAGATGACGTAGACTTATAGGTTGGAATGGGGAGGATCAACGATATGGGAGTATAACCTATGCAATAAACATCCTTCAGCTTGAGAACCTTTTAGTACACTATTCAGCCATGATAAACAGCCTGTTCAGGAGAACTCCTGTTGTAGGGAAACTTTCCTCAGAAGAAAATAGCAAACCCCCTACCTTGTGGATCTGGACATCTCAGTCTATGCTAACAGAGCACACCGCAAACAAGCAGACCTTAAAGTAGAGAGAAGTGGTTGTTTATATGTTGAGCAAAATTATGGAGCACTTATAAAGAATGTTGTCCAATAATGGCGTTGTTAACAAGTGAACGCAAGAAATCACTTTGTCCTTCATGAACTTTGTTATATGCTTCCAGGATTTTAAGATAATGAGAGTTTGGCATAGCGAGAGTTTGTGCTACCTGAGTTCAGTGTGGCGGCTTGTTGTTATGGGCCAGTGGGGCCGGGCCCCACAAAAAATAATGCGTAACGTGTATTTATTATTTTATAAATAAAATATAGCAACAAAACCATAGATTTATCCGGAAAATGTTCGGCCCCACCAACAAAAATGACATGAGCCGCCACGCCTGAGTTTATTATTACGAGTTTATGATTACGAGAGTGCATGAGATTTATAATATGAAAGTTAACGACCATATTGACTGCCGTTATAAAAATTTTCTCTGCACTCTGAAGGATCGGAGAAGCACAAGACTGTGTCCCTGTGGTATATTTTTTCAAATAAATAATTGATCACGCTAATGGTACCGCAAGATCAGGTCACCGCAGGAGTATATTTTGAAATAAATAATTTATTACGCCCCGGCACTTCGATTCAAAGATATTATTGTGTACTTGTGCATGACTCGCACCACCGCATAGCTCATATTGCTTTCAAAACTACTTTTAATACAGATCGAGGCAAAGATCGAGGGAAGAGAGAGCGCGAGAGAGGTATGTACAGAACAGTATTAATAGTATAGTCTGAACAGTATATAAATGAGATTGTCCTACTCACAGTAAACAAGTTACGCAGACAAAATTCCCGAATTTCAACATGTCTTAAAAAAAACAAATCGAATAGAATGTGTCGATAATAGTAGAACCAAATCTTTTGTGGTATACAAGACACATTCCATTTTCTGACGGTTGTGGGCTTGAACCAGATTGCGTCGTTCAATTCAGACTTTATTTGTTTCAAGAGATCTCTATGATTGTTGCTGAGCTAGGAGTTCGCCTCATTCTGCACCCCCAGCCGGTGGCCTGCTATTTCTGGGCCAAAAGGACAAAGCCATATGGGAAACTCGCTGAAATGTATCGACGCAACGCCTTGGTATTCAAAGACTTTTAAAACGTTCTAATCAACAATATAATTGTCTAACCTACACCGACGATCATGTATTTTCTAACTTAGTTAGTTAAAGAAGTTAGTTAGCTAGTTAGTTTGTTTGTTCCTTTCGTGTCATATGCGGCACATAGAGCAGCGGTTTTAGATTCCATGATGTGGCGTCTGTTGCCTCGCAGTTGGAGACTTTGTATGGTTTTACATCCCAATAGTTTACTTTCTTGTAGACGGTTCTTCGAAGAGGGCTTTTAAGTTCTTCCACGTTTTCTTTTCCCAACTGGTGACCACATATACTTTTGATCTAATGTGACATAAATATTTCCACCTGGCTTTTCAATCTTCTAATTAATATCCATTTAAAAATGAATTGTTTGCTTAACAAAGATTGTGTAAACGCCTTTATATTAATGCCATCTACTTAACTATATTCACAAATATTATACCAAATCTGACGTATCATAGAAGATTCCTTCAAACAGATTATCTCGTTGATGTTATTAGAAAAAATAAATGCAATAAAAATATGAGTCCCACGATTTGATAAAATAATGATGAACTGTAGGCCACGGAACGGTGACAACATTTTACTCCATAATTCTAGTATTTCTTAGGTTTTAGATTTTACAAATAAGGTCCATACGTGGAGCCTGGGGAGGAGCGAACATGAACCGACTACGCAAGTCGTGGCAAAACAAACAAAAACATGGCTTCTATTCTTGTTGGAGAGTATCTTTACGAATTACTTATTTGGGTACTTCTTAACCAGCGAATTACGGGATTAGTGGAATTAGTTGGATTGTGATAAAGAGCAAATAATAAGAAGATATCTTTAGTCTATTCAGTGGTGGTTTCCATTGTGTGGCGGCTGGAAAAAATGCACTCCACCAAAATAATGTATAATGTGTATTTATTATTTTATAAGTTTAATATAGCAATCAAATATCCGGTAAAATGTCTGGCTCTCACTAACAAACTGAGAACGAGCTGCCATTGAGTCTATTTTATATATATAACTATTTTTGTAGCAACAACAAATTGCAAACGTAAATAAAAATAAAGTAAGATTTTAAAACAGAGTATTAAATTATTTATATTTATATAATACCATATTTCTTTGTCAACTGAACGAAACACGGAGGAGCTTCGTATGCTGCACGAGAGAACTGGCGACTGGAAGACTTGACGGTTGGTTAACGGGCACGCTCAAATGGGTTAAAACACAAGCGAGAGAGGAGAGGGATTTGAGCTGAGAAAGAGAGAGATTGAGAGAGATTGAGATAGATGGAGAGAGAGAGAGAGAGAGAGAAAGAATAATGTTGGAATAGTACAAGAACTGCAAATTTTATTATATAAATTACTGAGCTCATGTCATATCGTCCAGGGCAGATCTGTAAATGATTGGTTTCTCAAGATGCTGAACTGAATGTAAAATGGTGTTTATATGGCTATCTGTTAAATAGACTTCTCTTTCTCTCTCTTTCTCTCTCTCTCTCTCTTTCTCTCTCTGCAATCTTCAGGTATCCAGTCTCTACATGACAAGAAGTCTTAAACTGTTGGATCGATTCAACATCTATTTAAATGTCCTCATTTAACAGGCAGTCGTGAAAAACTGAAGAACGTCCTCTAACGTACATTTCTCTTCCTCTTGTCTACCTCTTCTTCTGTATACATTTCCTGCTTGATCTGCTCTAGGACTAGCCAACAGTGCACGAGCTCTGTAGCACCGGCTAGAACTCATCAGAGATATTACAATATTTAGATATGGACGACCGCGTAATGCCTATTCATTATCCCTCTCTTCTTTCTTCAGCGATATCTGGTCATATTACTTTATGAATATTTTTCACCACAACAACTATCATCATCATCAAGTAGCTGTCTTCCAACTTGGCCCCCATGGCAGCAGCCCTGAAAACTCTCTGCTCTGGTGCAAGCTGGCCGATGTCAGCAGCAGCTATTCAGATCTCTTTAATGACATAGATCACAGAACTGAGTAAACTGCAAAAAGCTTGCAGTGTCTCTATCAAATGTATATATAAATTTGTTTCCCCCACCCCCACCTCTAACTGAAAATAGGTCAGGGTTTCATTGAGTCCTGTAGGCCCACAAGTTTTATAGTTGGTGGTGGCTTAACCTGGCTGTGGACCAAACTAGGGAACGAGGTCCGCCAAGCTTCCTAAAATTTAGTTTTGTGTCGACTGGCAGTGGCCATATTTTGCTTCAGTCCATGGCTAAGAGAGGACAATCTGCAGGAGGACATATCCATGTCTCAGTTCAGGTATTCATTATTCAATGTCAAGAAATAGCAGCAACTGCATTCTGGGAAGACTAATAGTGCTCAACTCCATCACAAATGCTAAAGAGCATATATGCTGATTGATCCCGTCGCACTGGATTACACGTTGCTTAAACCTGTCTTCTCCCGCATCTCTCTCTGCTTCTCTCTGATATTGTCCCCTGTCTGTCTTATCCCCATGCAATGAAGCGTCGTGAGAAATCAGCCTTTCATCCTGTGCAGATGTATTGCACTTCAGTTGTTAATCTTGATGTCGGTGGATATCTGATATTACCTATCCATCTGTTTTGGAGTCGTCCTTTGCATCTGCGTCCTGGGTTGCCAGCTGTTATAGACGCCAGATGGTAGTAAATTGCTCATTCTTCATTAGTGAATCAAACTATTTTATGTGTTGTCTTCTATACATGGTGGGATTCCAACCACATTTCTAATGTTCTCATTTCTAATGTTCTCATTTCTAATGTTCTCATTTCTAATGTTCTCATTTCTAATGTTCCTATTTCAATGTTCTCATTTCTAATGTTCTCGCCTCTAATGTTCTCATTTCTAATGTTCTCATTTCTAATGTTCTCATTTCTAATGTTCTCATTTTAATGTCTCATTTCTAATGTTCTCATTTCTAATGCTCTCATTTCTAATGTTTCTATTTCATCCTAATTCTTCTTCTTCGAGTTGTCCCATATCAAACACTTGTTAACCACTTTTGGGGATCAGTGAACTGATCCTCAGAGGATTGTATGTTGTGTCAGTTGTACCCGCGTTAGGCCAGCAATCTGACTTCTCTGACGCTTTTATTTCCATTTAGGGTAGCTTCTTCAGGCCACTGTCCCACCGCCTCTTGATGATATTGCCTAGAGAATACAGTAGTTATTCTTGTTCTCTTCTTGTGGTCCTCAACATATAAGCACAGCTAATTTAAACACCATCTCCATCACCACTGATTTATCCAATGTAGTATACTTCACAACAACAACATTAAATGTAGATACTTCATAACAAATACAATGTAGTATACTTTACAATACATTGCAGTCTACTTCTACAACAGCAGAATGCAGTATACTTACAATAACACATTAGAAGTTCATTTCTACAACAACAGAATGCAGTATACTTATAAATAAAAGAATGTAGTATACTTCTCTTACAATACAATGTAGTATACTTACAACAACATTGCAGTCTACTTTCTACAACAACAGAATGTAGTATACTTACAATAAACACAATGTAGACATTTCTACAATAACACAATGTAGTATACTTTTACAACAACACAATGTAGTGTACTTCTACAACAACAGAATGTAAACTACTTTACACACAATAAGATAATTGAAGAATATTTATTTATATTTTCACATGTATAATAAAAGTAGTTAGAAAAGAATAGTTATTTCATGAAACTATCGAATAATTCATGAAAGGAAATATTATAATTTATTTTAGCTATACGTGCTGATAATTCTACCTTTTCCCCATTTTTACAATAACGAATAATAAATCAATATTTGCTGCAAACTATAAAGATATTTATACTTTTATTCTGCTTTAAAAAAAAATTACGGACACAACTACTTAGTTAATCAGCATATGCATATTCAACACTTTACGCCCCCCCTCCCACACCCCACCCATCCGTAACACTCAGACCTGTCCCCTTTACATACAGTGCCCGTCTGCTCAGCGTGTTCGTAGCGCTGACTACGGGTGACTATCCCTCTGTGTGTGCGGGTCTAATCCCGCGACGGCAGAAAAAATACAGATCTCAGATTGACGGTGTTCGTGGCACCGAACCGAAGGGTTACGATGTCCATGGCACCGAGCCGGAAGAGGCTGAAAAGTCTGGCGTTTCTGGATCGGGAAAAAAAATATTAGCTGTAGTTTTTATTTTTCCACCGTTTTCATTCGTCTAAAATGTATTTGCTTTTGTACTTTTATATATCTTTAACGAAACCACTTTCGCTTGCTGGTAGATCCTGTCCATTGCTCTACGTATCGCCCAGTGAGAGAGAAGACAACGAAAAGATGGCGATGGTATAGCAGAATCGTGTCAAAAAGCAAAAAGAACTATTACCCAAACCACTAGAGCAGCACAAGGCAAAAACAGAAAACCATGACACTGAGCAACAACCCGGTAATAATAATAATAATACACCTTCAAAACGTTTTTACGTTACATAGGGCCTGCAATTTCGTCATACCAAAGCCCCAGCAACTTCCGCTCAACTCTCTATGGATCTATATTAATATTTCTGCCTCTCTCAGCAAAGTTCGTTACAGGGTCCCTTAGGTCGTCCTCTCTTCTTGAACCTTTGTATCTCACTTCATCGCCTGCTTCTAGATATTCGTTGATCATTTCTCCTCAAGGTGTCCAATATATCTTCATCTTCTTCTTATAATGTTACGCCAGTGGCTGACCAGACATTTTCTTGATTCTGATTACTTTCTGAATTTGTTCCATTTTATATTCATACTGCAGACATCTATTTTCAAATGTATTCAACTTGTTTTCTATATCTTTAGTCATTTTCCAACTCTTTGCCATACATGTTAGACTGATAAGCAACATTTGAATTGAAATTAATTTAGTTTTAAAACTGTACAACTTGTAGTTCCAGTATTTTATTTAGACGTTTAACAGGACCCAATAGTGTGTGATGACAACAGTGACCTGGTAATAGTATGACAATAGGACTGGTAATAGGTGATGACAATAGGACTGGTAATAGGTGTGATGACAAACAGCGGATCCGGGTAATAGTGTGATTATAAAAGACGAAGAAGATCTAAAACACAAACATGTTTTATTTATTTTACTTCTTCTTAGAACTATGATAAAGTCTGGATTCACCAAAGTGAAAGAAAGTGCTCTTGGGGAAACTGGCAATAGGTTAATGGTGATTATGCATATTTCTACGCTGATGTAGTGGCCGCGGTATGTGATGAGTTAAAGGCAGTATTAACAGAGAGTGCCAACAATTTTTTATTACATTTTTGTGTAATTTTTTGAAATAATTGTACTATATTCGCCTTTCTCTGCCTCTGTCTGTCTGTGTCTCTTCTGTCTGTCTGTCTTTCTGTCTTCGCTCTTCTGTCTGTCTAGTCTCTGCCTGTCTGTCTGTTCCTGTCTGTCCGTCTTTCTTGTCTCTGTGCCTGTCTTTCTGTTTCTCTCTGTCTGTCTGTCTGTGTCTCTATCTGCTTGTCTTTCTATCTCTCTCTGTGTCTCTCTCTCACTTGTGGTGGACCGCAAAGAAGCTATTAATTAGTTACTTACCTTTTTCTTGAGATCGTCCATCTCAGAATCTGATACAGCAGTACAGGTAGAACATGTGGATGTTATAGAAGACAAGACATAGAATCCTGTGTGTACAGCTTCAATCTCACAGACTAATCTCTGAGTAGCCTAAACTACTCACAACATAGATTCTAACGGTGATTCTATGTCCATTTCCTTTCTTCTCCTATATCTGTACAGGAGTGAACATTGTTTTGTTTCTGTTACTACAATCTATGGGTCACTAATGATCAACTCTTGCATAACATGTTGCCTTTTGCAGTTGCTCATTTTGGTTGTTGCTCCAAGCTGTGGTCATCACTCAGAATTCTTCTTGTTCAAATGTTTTGTAAACTTCCTATATATTCTTGCCTACTGAAGGACCTGTTTACTACATGTCACCTCCCTCTTCGCTTTATTATTATCCTGATGTCTGGTTACACAGTGTCCAGAATACATTATATTTGACTTCGACATTCGCTTTCATTCTTTGATCTGCATGGAGATATTCAGAATAGCTCTGATTAATCTTTATATGATCTACATCTGATTTCAAAAGTGTTATCGAATTCAGATGATTCTTTTTAAGATAATCCCGACTAGTTTCATTGTGAAGAGTTAATACGATTGGGTTCTGGATGTTCTATTACAGAATCTTCTTATTTCGATCTTTGATTTTGAGGTTTCTTGATCACCTTTTAAAGACTTGCTGGATTTTGAAAATACCTTATTTTTAATATTATTGGAGTTTGATTGCATAACGGTAATGCCTGAATGTGAATTCGAGTAGTAGACCTGTCGAAGACTGAATGTTGTCATCAAACCCAAGCAAATCTAATGGATTTACTACTGATGCTCACCGGAACTGTCTTCTTTGACAACAGATCTTCATCTGAATGGAACATTTGTATCCTGATCTGACAATGAAATCGTTATTTTCAAACCGTGGATTCTCATCTGTAGGTCCCCAAATCCACGCAGAATCAGCGCGTTAGATTTATATGAACGTGCACTGTGAATCACTGTTAATACTTCCAAGACTGTCCTTGTGATAGTGTATCAAGCAACACCCGTCCTCATCTTGATCCCGGATGTCCACTTGGGAACATAATGCGGAGATAAACTTAATAGTAGTCGAAACAGGTCTGTCGATTCTGTCAACTTTGTCACCAGCGGGTAGAAACAATGTATTACTGGTGTTATCAGAGTATAGCAACGTTTTAGAGTCATCAAGATCGATCATCATCTCCCCGTCACACATATCCTTATACCTGTCTCTTGAGTTTTAAATTCTGACAGTTCTGTATTCATCTCCGTTTTATATACATGATTTGTTTTTAAAATGATTTGGGGTATTTGTTGATGTAGATTAACTTCACGATGTTTTGAAATATGTGGATTTAGGTTAACTTCACGATGTTTTGAAATATGCGTGGAACGCAGGTTAATTTTCTGATGCTCTGAAATATGCGAAATGATTAATTGTGCAGTGTTTCTGAAATAGTAGGTCAGATTTGAAAGATTTTGCAGGTCAGGTAAATAGATGTTAGACGCTTAATCTTTTCGTTCCATTAGAGTCACTGGTTCAAACAGATTTCCGTACTTTGACTCCCTTCCATAATTAAAATGTTTGCTGCCTCGAATTCTGGAGTTTTTGGAGACTGTAGTCCCCAACAATTGTATGTGAGTGTGTTAATCTGCACTGGGCAGAACTGTGTATAATGGAGGCAATGGTTGGATGGAAGCAATAGCCTGTTTTTTACATAGTTTGGAGAGCACTTGAAGACGACTGGTCGTGGAGACTGTGCAAGAGACATCACCACATATGATGAAGTTTGTGTACATGTGTTAAGTTAGAATTGAGATATCTGTGTTGAGCACCTGTTGAATAATTCCCATCGTCTCTTTGATATGTCAGAACTGTTGTTCTGATCATTTGGAAGACCGAGAACTCCGCCACGAGATAGAAGATATCTGAGCTTTATCACCGTTCTGAGATTGCGAAGTAATGTAGTGTGCTGTAGAAATTAGAGACAGGTGATCATCTCCGAAATACACAGGATTCTGTTTTGTTTCGTCTATTTTAGGTTTCATAACAGAACTGACCTAATTTTAATAATTTGGTTGTGTTACTTTGTTCCAGGCGGGGCACAATTGACGATACTTGATCAGTGTGTATTTTTCTATTTTTATTTTCCATATTGAAACATCTTCGCACTCAGTTAACGTAATATCCTGCTGTAGACGTCTTCTGTCAGAATGGAATTTATCATAAGATATACTAGATAATGTCTTTATTCTTCATCGATTACATCTTTCTGAACAAGCTTTCCAATACATGTAATCTTTTGAAGACGTAATGTGGTACTTCGTGAGATCAAAAGTA
Organism: Arion vulgaris; assembly: GCA_020796225.1. NCBI lineage: Eukaryota > Metazoa > Mollusca > Gastropoda > Stylommatophora > Arionidae > Arion > Arion vulgaris. Next base: position 61,954 of record JADZMA010000099.1, read on the forward strand.
ATGTAACCCGGAGGATTTTATCAGGTACTTCCGTGAGAGGATCAGAACACATAATTTGTTTTGCATCTGCAAATTGGCGTGTTTATTTGATGGATATTAAGGATAGAATGTGCGATAAAAGTTCAAGTTCTTTTGGAGTAATCTGGTTGAATTTTACTTGGCTTTGAGCTAAGATGTAACTGATTTACTTAAGTCGTACGAGGTAGCTAAGGTTTGGTTGATGCAGCGATTTGAAGTTCAGCAGACAAGCGAAAGACAGATCGCCGCAGGTTATACAGAAGCGGTTCCGATGTTGCCCTGTAAATATTTTTGTATTGTTGCTGACTATATCTGATTTTTACGGTTGATAATTGTTCTGCATGTCTGCACCTGAAGCACTATCTGGATTCAGTTAATTTAGCTACATTCGAAATTTTACTGTTAAGAGAAACATTTGTTTTGTTTTTGCTATCAGGATCCGATGGTAACGTTAGCCATGGCTGACTGTACGTGACGTTAAACAGATACTAGAAGAAGAATGTTTGAAGGAAGTTGGACGTTGTTTATCTGTTGAATGTTGCAGTAGTTACTTGCTTTGAGTTGTGTGAAGTGTTTAAACTGCATTATTCTGACAACATAAGTTTCCGAAAGTGTGTAATCCATTCTCATCGATGTTAGTATCAACACTGAATACTTTGTTATCACTGACTTTGGGTATAGTCGATCTATTCAATTGTTTTCAAAGAAAAGAAACTTGTCATATGCAGAATTTAAACCAGAAGTCGAACTTGGCTGCCGTTTACATTCCTTCATATCTTTGGTCTTAGGAAGGATCGGACTATCTGACTAGTCATTAGAAATCTGTCCAAAATAAAATGAAGAAACTTTAACAATATACAAGAATTTCTTCAAACAAGTAATCTTCAAAACAAGAACTTCAAACAAGTAACTTCAAAACAAGTAACTTCAAACTAATACATTTCTCAAGAATTGTGACCAAACTTGGGAATCATTTAGAGAGTTGATAGTAGCCCGACTTGTTAGTTGTGACGCTCGGTTCGAACCTACTGTCCGGCATTTGTTCGAGTCCCCATTTGCTTCAGGACGATAAACGAGTAATTTGAAGTCGGAGAAATCTGCCCGTATGGCGAAGGAATACCACTACGAGTACATTGAGCACACGGCTGCCAGTGTATAATTTTACAATGCGCACTGCATTAGCGCTACATTAGAAGAAATTGAAAACAGATTTTCACGCAGAAGCCAGAGATGGAACTTCGTCTGAGCGGTGCGACGAGATTAAAAAAAAAAAGGGACCAAACTTATTAGAAATAAAAATTGCAATTACTTACTGAAATATTAACACCAATTATTTTAAAACCCATTTGTCTGAAATGGCAAATTAAAAAATGGACAAAATTAAAGTGAAGAATCAGTGCCAATTGGATCAGAAATCGGCCGCGTCATCTATAAAGAACGATACAATTTTGGTGGAAATGACATCTGACACGAATGCCTCAGATAGCGTAAAAATTACAGAAATCCACCACTGACAAAAAATATGAGAGTACATGGCAAGTGGAAGACTACTCAAAAGATGGAGATATCGCATCAAGAACAGCCTTAAGAAAAAATGAATAAAGCTTAAGCAAAGTGCCTTAGATCAAGCATACACAAGACTTGCAGAATACCTCATCCCGCCCCAATCTCCCAACTTCGTAAAGGCTAAATGGTTGAAGAGAAGCAGATGACTTTATCTTGAACACAAAAACCAATTACACTAACTGGCAATACTATTAGAAATAGAAATTTTTTAAAACAATTTAGCTGAACGATCAGTTATTGTTGACACATAACAAGGCAATTATTTACCAAACATAAAAAGCAATATCTTAAGCATGAATACGCTGTCATTAAATATGATGGAGCGCTTTTCTATCTTCGAAATTTCTAAACAAAATATTCATTAAGTATGTCTTGACATTCCACTCCGCTTTCTTCTTTGGCTGTTTTTTTGATGGTTCCCAGATAAATCTGAGCGACCTTCAGTTCCCTCAAGAAGACTTCTGTCTCCAGGTCTGCTTATGACGTCAGCTTTTTCGCTTTTCTTGCGGGCTTCACTCTAATGTTTGTCCAGTAACACTCTACTGCAAGTTCTTCCGTAGGGTATGCCTACCCAGTAACACTTACTGGTGTCTTCCTGTAGGTATACCCACCCCTATCGCCATTTTCCTCTTAAGATGGATCATCTTGTTTATGTCCTGTTCTTATCATCAGACTCCATGTTATAAACTCGTCAGTATCTCTCAGTCTGAGAATCCACAGAAGACATTTGTTGACAAAGGTCTGAATTCCTATTTTGTATTTGACTTGATATGACTACATGCTATTCATTAAGTATGCTTTCAAATTATTTATTTGACTGAAATTGTCGCAACATCTATGTGCAAACCGCTTCCTCTGAAATGGTGGCGTACAGAATGAAGCGAACTAGACTGGAAACAAAGAGACGAACCAAATGAGGGACAAAACAGGAAAGGAAAGAACTATAACACAATATAAATTTTAGCATCGTAGATTAAATGTCAAGTAAAATAAACAAAGTCAAGAAACTTTGCTCTACTATCGTGATATATAAGATAATACGGTGTTAGACCCGCATTTTCACTGACTGTCGATTACGATGGTGATGTGGTCAAGACACTTAGCTGTCTTTATCGTGCGCTTGTCCCGCAGTGCTTGTCCCAGTGCTTGTCCCGCGTTGTCCCAGCGCTGTCCCAGTACCCACCGAGGCTGCTGACTTGAAAACTGCTGTACGAAATAAATTCAACCCACTGCAGAATTCGAACTTTGACCACTTCTACCTAAAAAGCGAGCTCACTCAACAACTATTCTACTGCGGTTCTTAGTAATTTAAACAAATAAAAATAGTTTTCATCGTGAGGTATACAAGATGTTTAACCCGCATTTTTATAACAGGCACACGACGGGCGATGTGTTCAAACATCAACTACGTACGACCTTACTTCCAATCGTTTTTCTGTACCAAAATTAAGACCGAGTCGACCTGAGACCAGTCATCGTGGAACAAAAAATCAGACACTTATCAGGAATTAGATCTCGAGACTGGGCGCCTATATTTCGCTAATACCCGGTTTCATTACAACCTTGGCAAAACAACAGGTAAACGTCTTAATCACTTCCACAGACACTCTACAATATCACATGGAATGTCTTAGTGTCACCGACGATGCTAAGTGGTGTGTCAATTTAATATATTTAATAATGTCTTCTATTTTACTTTAATTATTTCATAGGCACTAACTCTAGCATATAGCATCAACTCTATAAGCATATAGCACTAACTCTAGCAAGCATATATCACTAACTCTAGCAAGCATATAGCACTAACCTAGTAAGCATATAGTATTAACTCTAGTATGCATATAACATCAACTCTAGTAATCATATAGCACTAGCACATATACACCAACTCCAAGAAGCATAGCACCAACTCAGCAAACATAGCACTAACCTAGCGCTATATACACTAACTCCAGTGCTCATAGCACTAACTCTGTGCAAGCATATTCAAGCGCTATTCATCTACTTCTGCCTTTAATTAACTTCTCTCAGACGTTGTTTATTTAATTCACCAATTCGTCCATTGATCTCATTATCAAAAACATATCACAGTTATATTTCCCAAATGTGCAGTTTCAATAGTATCTCTAAGATACAAATATAAAGAACAAAATTGATTTTAAGATTGATTACAAAAAATAGATTCAAGCAAAAAATGACACTTTGATTAGAGCAATAATAAATGAATACTCTTTAGTTCAACGCGTCTATGAAAATACACCACTTAGTAGAAAAATATTATACATTTCTGTCTGTGTATTGATTGTGGTAAGAGTTTTAGTCGGAAATGGGCAGTGATCAAATAGAAGTTATACTTCTATGTAATGATAATGACTGTTGTTTGGTTGTTTATCTTCTCTCTGTACAGATAAATATTGTTTTTCTTTTTCCATGTCTGTCTGTTCGTTTGTTTGCTTTCGTGCTACACAAGTTTAATCTCTTGTGATATGTTTTTGTGTGCTATGAAACTGATAATGGTCATGTGTATCGGTTCATATGTATCTTCCATTTATGTAGGATAGTCGGTGGTGTATTTTTTGTACTGCATGGAATGTTTTTTGAGCTGGTCCCATAACTTTACATTTTCTGTCATTTTGAATTGTAAGAACCAAGACTATGTCAACTGTGAATTACGACACTCCCACTACAGGCAGCAAATCCATACCAGAGCTATATATGCATACGACTCAGTATTATTATCCACTGAGCAAAGAGGGTTTGAAACTTAATCATGATTGACCAAGAAATATAGAGAAGACTAAACATCTATTATGTCAACTGACAAGCAAAATAATAACATCCAAATAAATAATGAGCAACCTAACGTGTAGAGAGTTACGAATATTTTAAATTAATAGTCAACAATAATGGCGACTACTCCAAAGAGATTCAAGAAGATTGGTAATAGCAATCAGAAGGTTAAATACAATGAAGAATATGTGGCAAAGCACCTGCAAAATATTAAAATATTGACAGCATACATTTTTTGAGGTTCTACTTATGGTTGTGAACATGGACTATTACACAAACAAGAACGAAAATCCAGTCTCGAACAAATACAAGCAAAAAGATCTCTACGAATACCATGGACAGAAAAAAAGAAGAACACTGATGTCCTAAAAGAACTGAATGTTAAAGATACCACATAAATGAATATACTATACAGAAAAATTAGATACTTTGGCAACATCAAACGTCATGATGGCCTGAGAGAACCATATTGAGGGCAGGGTCCCAGGACGCATAGGTAGACTCAAGAAGATGCGCTGCAAAGAGAGCAAGGTCGTATAAGAGGCACGCACCTTGATGATGATGATGCTCAACACTCGCTTCGTTTACGCTGGCCATGAAGTGAGCTGCCATGGCCGAAGTATTATTCACGTATCAAATCTCCAGTCATCCTTCGTGTTTAGATATATGTTCTAGTTTATTTCGTCTTTATTCTGTCTGTGTCCTTGATAAAGATCTATGCTCTAGTTTATTTAGTTTTTATTCTGTCTGTGTCCTTGATAAAGATCTATGTTCTAGTTTATTTAGTGTTTATTCTGTCTGTGTCCTTGATAAAGATCTATGTTCTAGTTTATTTAGTTTTTATTCTGTCTATGTCCTTGATAAAGATCTATGTTCTAGTTTATTTAGTCTTTATTCTGTCTATGTCCTTGATAAAGATCTATGTTCTAGTTTATTTAGTGTTTATTCTGTCTATGTCCTTGATAAAGATCTATGTTCTAGTTTATTTAGTGTTTATTCTGTCTATGTCCTTGATAAAGATTCGGGATCGAAATGTGGGATTGTTGTTAGTTTTATATTTAATTTAAAACGTTGTTGCTTACTTATGTGATACTATACACACGTGTCTTTGTCCTTAAACGTCAATTTACTTAGTATCACCGCCACCTACCCACGGTTATCTCCAGATCTGGTCTGGTCTGACCACATCAGATTTGTAGATTTCTGTACATCGTCTTATTTGTGCGTGTGTATAATCTAAGCATGTTCATTCTTTGCAACTTTTCTGACTGGGTGAAGTCGTTCCGGATTATAAACATTCCAACCTTTCTAGACAGTTTCCTTTGTCGCCACAATGCACGAGTGTCACATCTGGACTATCAATGACAATGAAAATCGTGGCATATCCCAAAGGACGTAGCCATCAACCACAGTAAACAAGTCGTTGATTTTCACACCACTTATACGTTCAGTAGTTTGCCATTGCTTTCTGAACGGTGGCGCCATCGTCCTTTGTTAAAATCAACGGAAACAATTTGCAAGCAACCTGTCCGCAGCGTGATTCGAACTCAGAACGTCGGGTTAATAGACCGAGTCACTAACCCCTAGCCACAGACGCCACTGGACTATCAATGCTAGACTAATACAAGTAAATATTTAAGAGAAGATTCATTAAGCTCGAACTTTGTTTGGTATCAGTCAATATTGTCCACCCTAGTTTCAAGGAGGACACTTTCATAGGCGCTAGAACTCGACTGTGAGTTTTACGATCGGCCAACTCACTCTTAGCCATTCCTGCGTTCCGCCTCAGGTACAAAGTTTACTAATCTTCCGTGCATCGACATCAATCAATCAATCAATTCTTACATATACAATCATCATCATCATCAAATAGCTTGTCCTGAAGAAGAATGTTGCACCCTAACAGTCCTTCGGAATTTCTCTCTCTCACAAAGACCATATGTACCGCGTCTGCAGATCATGCTCAAACCATCAGTCTATCCTGAATCCATATTTTCCGTGGTCTTCCTCTTCATCTCTTTGCCAGGATGTCTCCTTCCATAATGGTCTTTTCCAATCAGTTATCAGTTATATGACTATCATCACGCACTCGGACATGTTCCAGTGCTCCGATCTCCGCCTCAGCAAATCCAGCAGCATCCAGCGACCCAACACGCCAGTTCCATGTTGATTAATCAATCTCTTGCATATTTAGTATGTCGTTCTTTTTCAGGCTGCACCAATATTGACACCCATCTCTTTCAATCGGTCAGCGAGTGATTCACAGCCCTGAAACTCCTCTGTTCGGAAAGATCTTAATGCGTGAAGAATGTCACTGATCCATTGATATTGTAGCTAAGTCAGCCATCTATCAGCTCGTTCATTACCCCTAACTCCTGCGTGCCCAGGGACAAAATAAAGGTGATTTCTCTGATCATTGTCTGTACCAGTATCGCACCCAGTTGCGTCTCACCATACCTGATTCGACTTTACGAATCATGCTCATGGAGTCACTGAGTGAAAACACGAGAGTATGTGAGATGCCAACCAGTTCACCGCCTCCGTAACCCCTGAACCTCCATTGTCAAAGCTACTTGTGGTTGTTGCGTAGGCCCCACTGGCCTCTCTTATTCATGTCTTATTCTTATTCTTATTCCAATAATTCATGTCTTGTTATATGTTCAAAATGCTTCGTTTTCATTATTATTTATAGCATCAGTCAGTTTTCTTGATTTGGCTTTTGTTCATTCCTGATAGATCTATTTGTCTTCTTCTCTGTCCATGATATACGGAGAACTCTGCTGTAACACTTATATTCAAAACATCACACATATGCTTTTCCGCTACTTTGTTAAATGTCCATGTTTCATACCCATACTGGCCCTGATAATATGTACGCTCTAAGTATTATGATCTTTGCTTTCCTATCAGTTTCATTTCATACTAAACAGTATGGGTGGATTGATAAATTGATTGATTGATTGATTGATTGATCACACAATCAATCAATCTATTCTATACTGTTTTAGTTGTGTATGTATGTTGTAAAATACTGTAAAATATACATGCTTATCACATGTGTTTGTGTAAACAGTGTTCGATCGAATCTGACCTGATTATTCTGTGTTCTACAGACGAATCATTTATGAAAGACATTTCTCAGTACAGCTATTTTTTTAATAGCTAGCTGGTTTTCTGTTATTAAAACGCCTGTATTGTAGGACTAGGCAATGGGTGCCGTAAGAAATAAGGTGTCTAGTTCGAATCCTGTGTTTGGTAATTTATTTTCCTGAAGTCTAATACTTGTATACTATCTGTTTGTTCATCATATAGTATACGTCATGATTGAGAAATCACCAGCCTCCAGTGCAGATCCAAATCGGCGACTTCAACCTTTTGACTAAGATCAAAGCGCAGTGCCCACTTGATCACGGCCAAATGGGGAGAGCCATAAACCATAGGCAACTAAACAAAATAAAACAATTCCGTGTAGCCTCGTTCGAAAGAATGACGAGCCTGGGGTGTACATTACTGGCACCACTCTTTGCGGCACTAATGGGTAAGGGCTTAATACTGATTTGTTTCTTTTTTAATCTATCTGTATCCTCTTCGTGTCCCGATTGACACATACGACTTCCACAAGAGACTTCATCTGTTGCCGTTCTGCTACCTTTCTACCAACCGTCTCCCACGTCAAACCACACTCCCTCAACTCCTCTCCTCCGTTCTTCTCTATGTTTCCTTTGAAGTCCAGGCCTTCTTCTGAAGAGCTGTCCTATCCAATACCCCCACTGGCATCGACATACATGTCCAAACCACCTCCATCTTCGTCTCTTAATGATGGTCTCAAAGGATGCACAGTCTGTTCATTTCTAAAGCTCCTCATTTGTTATGGTATTTGGCCAGACAATTTCGCAGGATTCTTCTTAAGTATTTATTCTCAAATATCTCCAACGTGTGTATTTTGTGTTGGGTCATTTTCCAGCATTCACTACTGTATAGTAGCACTCCTAGTATATTACTGCTATATATTTTTTAGTTTTGTTCTATGATTTAGTATTTTGTTTTCCACATTTTGTTGAGCATCTAAAAGTTTGTCTTGCCTTCTTGATTATTTCGATGATATTCTTTTCTAAATCTCCATCTTAGATACTGTACTTCCCAGTTATACAACTTCCTGGACTTCCTCTGTGACTTCATTTTGTGATACAATTGGGTTCTCAAATTTATGATTATTTTTCATTATCTTCGTTTTCTATATTTATTTTAAGCCCTATTATTGAGCTGTTCTGGAAAGTATATCTCATTTCTTTGAGCATCTTCGTATCTGCTGGCCAAAGACCAATATTATCAGTATAATTTTTAAATCAGTGACTTAAATTTAATCGCCTTCCACGAATTCAAACTCAACACATGCAAACTCATCATATGACATCAAGTCTATCTATCAGACAGTGGACAAACTCATCAATGACAATATAAGTCTATCTCATCAGACAGTGGACAAACTCATCAATGACAATATAAGTTTATCTCATCAGACAGTGGGCAAACTCATCAATGACAATATAAGTTTATCTCATCAGACAGTGGGCAAACTCATCAATGACAATATAAGTCTATCTCATCAGACAGTGGACAAACTCATCAATGACAATATAAGTCTATCTCATCAGACAGTGGCAAACTCATCAATGACAATATAAGTATATCCACATGACAATGGGCAAACTCATCAATGACAATATAAGTCTATCTCATGAGACAGTGGGCAAACTCATCAATGACAATATAAGTATATCTCATCAGACAGTGGGCAAACTCATCAATGACAATATAAGTATATCTCATCAGACAGTGGGCAAACTCATCAATGACAATATAAGTATATCTCATCAGACAGTGGGCAAACTCATCAATGACAATATAAGTATATCTCATCAGACAGTGGGCAAACTCATCAATGACAATATAAGTCTATTTCATCAGACAGTGGACAAACTCATCAATGACAATATAAGTATATCTCATCAGACAGTGTCAAACTCATCAATGACAATATAAGTCTATCTCATCAGACAGTGGGCAAACCATCATGACAATATAGTTTATTCACATCAGACAGGTGGGCAAACTCATCAATGACAATATAAGTCTATCTCATCAGACAGTGGGCAAACTCATCAATGACAATATAAGTATATCTCATCAGACAGTGGGCAAACTCATCAATGACAATAAGTTATCGCTCAAGTATCTTGATTACGCAGTTGTGTGCCTTTTTAAATGCTCTCGAATGAGATAAAGATAAAACTCAACTAACTAATTGTATACCAAGTGTTGATGTGAATTTTCAATGCACTGAAGATATGCTTCAACTTCTGTGATAACAGCAGCACAGAAAGACATTTTTTATGAAATAAATCTTCTTTAAATAAATTTGAATGAAGGCGTCCATAACGGAAGTTTATAACACGAGGTGCTAGTAACCATGGCGAAACACGTAAACACCAAAGTACTGTAGTTTCAATTACAATACAATACACAGAACGTTTTCTTTCAAAGACTTATCAGAAAGGATACACCAGAAGGGGAAAAATTTCACTTTTAAACAGCAGACATAACATATAGCAATTAGATAATAAATCCTAACTGCCCTCCGAATAGAAAGATTGATTGATTTTTTGCCGTTTAAAAATTTTTATCTAATTTATATT
>JADZMA010000100.1:0-71937 GCA_020796225.1 Arion vulgaris
TTTGGGGTCCCGAACTCAATACCCGGCAGGGTTCCTGGAGAAATTTTAAAAGATGGGAAGATAGTTTGTAGAAATTGTATTTTTACTTTTTCCCTTTTTTCCCGACAGCGACTTTATAGCATTCTATTTTCTAATGAATTTTTGCCCTGACAGCGACTTTATATCATTCTATTTTCGATTTTGAACTCCCAAGGTTTTTATATATTTAACTTGAACACGGGACTTACGTGTTATCGTGTTTCGATATAACTGGTAACTCGATCTTACCTACACTGAGATCAGGGATCTCTGGAAAAATATCCCGATGGATCCTCGATGAAGCGAACCGAATACTCTTGGAACGAGAGACGAGTACCTAAACATGGGAAGTACATTATCGCAGGAGGAAGATTCGAAAAAAGACACTTTAACATGAAGAAAGCAAGTTATTTTTACCATGCTAAACCCAAATCTGGAGAACCGAAAGATTAAATCTGAAAAGTAAACTTAAAATGTATAGAGGCAGTGCCCCGGGTGTTATTGTATAGAACAGTGTCCGGGGTATTGTACAGAACAGTGTCCTGGGAGTGTTATTGTATAGAAGCAGTGTCCTGGGAGTGTTATTGTACAGAAGCAGTGTCCTGGGAGTGTTATTGTATAGAAGCAGTGTCCTGGGAGTGTTATTGTATAGAAGCAGTGTCCTGGGAGTGTTATTGAGAAGCAGTGTCCTGGGAGTGTTTTGTAGAAGCAGTGCCCTGGGAGTGTTTTTTAAGAAGCAGTGTCCTGGGAGTGTTATTGTATAGAAGCAGTGTCCTGGGAGTGTTTTGATAGAAGCAGTGTCCTGGGGGTTATTGTACAGAAGCAGTGTCCTGGGAGTGTTATTGTATAGAAGCAGTGTCCTGGGAGTGTTATTGTATAGAAGCAGTGTCCTGGGAGTGTTATTGTATAGAAGCAGTGTCCTGGGAGTGTTTGTATAGAAGCAGTGTCCTGGGGTGTTATTGTACAGAAGCAGTGTCCTGGGAGTGTATTGTACAGAAGTGAGTGCTGGAAAGGAACCCACAACATCATAACATGCTTGAGATATTCCAGAATAAATCAGAATTTTCTAGACGAATACGATAGCAAATGAAGAACTTTTAAAACTAGCGAGCATCGTTGGAGACCACCATTAACAGACGAAGATGGAGATGGATAGGGAACGGGAAAAGAAGGCATGGGTGTCCAAAGGAAGCATTGAGAAAATAGATTTGAAAGATTGGGGCTTGTCATTGAAGGCATTAGTAAAGGACTGCAGAACGACAACAATGAAAATCTTTGAAATCCTTCAGTATACACGATATGCGCATATGTGACACAGAGAGAAGAGAGTGCTGAGGAGCATGGATGAGAGGTGGAGAGTCTCATCTAGCAAGTTGGTATACATTAAAATCCTACCAGTTAAAAGTCCATAATACAGGCTGTAAAATTGCTACCCTGATAACATTTGTGCTTTTCAAAGAAATTAATTCTACGAATTAAATCAAGAGAAAGGCTGGTCGTGTGGTTATGGTACCGGTCTCTGAATCTTAGAGTATGAATTTACGTTCTAGTTAGAGCGAGGTGACGGTGCGTTCTTTCGGAAGGGAGGGGTGTGTAAGTGCAGTTGTAAATGTAATCATGTTACTGCGTGACGACATTACTGGCTGATGACCTGAATTCCTCAATGTAAAAGTTCTCTTGACGATCTCACCCCAAAGCAGGAAAATACGCTAACAACGAGCGCTATTTGTTAAAGTTTATCTAGCTTACTCCCTAGTTGACCTCAAATAACCAAAATAAAAACGGAAGTGAACTTTACTAGTGAGGAAATTACTGCCCTTACATCCTGTATACTAAGTTGAAATTGTGTGTGTGGGAGTGTGTGTGGCTCTTTCATTCCACAATTCTGAGGGCCTGTGTTTTTCAGTTTGCGAGTCTTGAGATTCCGTAGTCTCCATTCTCTCAAAGACAATGTATGCAGAGTACATTGAGACCACTTGTCAACTAAAAACTCATCGCTTTTGGAAAAAAACCCATTACCATTAGACGCTATGAAACATTCCAGCTTGTCAGAGAGAGAGAGGGAGGGGGGAGAGAGAGAGGGGGCCCCATTTCCTTTGTTTATTATTTTATTTTCCCTCATTACTTTTCCTTGTTGGTATCAGACGTCTATTTCCCATTTGGTTTGAAGATGAACGGGCCTTCCCCTTTTTTTCTCTCTTTCTTCACCCGTCCCCCAACCCTTCACCCGTTACCCCACATTTTCTTCAAACGCTCCATATCGACCCTTTTAACCCTCTTGTTTTTGTAGATCGGAGCTTAAAAATTTTTTGCCCCGCTTGCAATAAAAGAGACCGGCAACCCAATTTCTCCGTTTTTTATTTCTATGGTACCCCTTACCCCTCACGTCTCCTCCTAGACATGTCTTGGGGTCGTGTCTCCCCTTTTGCTTCCCGGGGCCCCCCATCCCAAACCGGCGTCAATCTGCTATTTCTTACAATCCGTTATCCTCCTTCCCTTTTCACGGGCGAACGTTTGTGGTTTCCCCAAGCACAATCACGTCTATCTTTTTTCCCCTTTAACTGGTTTTTACCCTAAACAGTTGAGGCCTTAATCTACAATCCGTTTATCTCCTTTTCCCCCTTAATTTTCCTTCTCTAGAACGTTGTAGGCCCCCCGTTAAGTCTACAACTTTTATCTCATTTCCCCCCAACGGGTTACTTAAAAAGTTGGGGTTTAAAAGCTACAATCACGTCATCTCACTTTTCCCCTTAACGGTTTCACCAAAAACTTTGGGGTTCCCTTTGGTAAAATCATCTCCCCTTTTCCCCTTCGGGTTTTTTACTGCTAGAACGTTGGGTCCCAATCTACAACCGCCCATCTATCTTCCTTAACGGGTTTCTTACTCAGAACAGTTGTATTTTAGTTAAGTCTACAATCCCTTTTATCCCCCTTTTCCAACGGTCTTTTCCGCAGAACACGGGTTTATTTAAGTCTCAATCCGTCTCTCATCTTCCCAACTGGTTTCTTTGGGCCAGAACAGTTGTGGTTTCCCTTTTTTCCCCTTTACCCAAATTTCCCTTTAACGGGTCTCTTACTGCAAACAGTTATTTTATTAAAGTTAAAAACCGTTATCTCACTCTTCCCAACGTTTCTCGAGAACGGTTGGGGTTCCGATCTACAATCACGTTTCTCCCCTTTTCCCCAACGGGTTTCCCCGCCGAACATTTTGGGTTCCCGAAGTCTAAACCCGTCTATCCATTTTCCCCTTAACTGGTTTCTCCAGAACGTTGAGGTTCCCTTCCCCCCAAATCAGCATTTTTCCTTTTTAACGTTTTTTACTCCAGAAAGTTGTAGGTTACTTTAAAACCCCCACAACCGCAGTTTTTATAATCGACGCCCCCGACGCATTCTTTCTCTCTCTCTCCATTTGGGCAGCTAAATATTTTAAATATGTTAGACGACTAGATGAAAAAAAAACACAGAACGAACATTTGATTTGGATTGTCTGTGTTTCCCCGCGGGGAAGAAAAATTTTTTTCTAAAAACCCCGGGTATTAATAAAAATACATTTATTTTTCCCTTTTAACAGATGCTGGTGTCCCTTTATTTCTGTTTAACATAAGAGTTGTGGAAAAATTAGGGCATAATAATCGTTCCGCCGGCATACATAAATAACTCAGGAGGGCCCCGCTAGTTCTCTACTTTCCGACCCACGACCTGAACTTTTTGCAGCCCTTGAATGCTTTTTTGAGAACCTGTTTAACCTACCCACTTTCTTTCTTTTTTCAACCTTTTCAAGAGGGTGCCCTTTGGGGTTCCCACAGGCCCCGTCATTGGATTGTTGATTATTCTGGTAGATTTAAAGTTTTGTTGCGAACTTGGTGGTGGGGGGTTATTCTTAATTTTCCCCTTTTCCCCCACTTAAAAAAATTTTTCCGGCACGGCACCCGGGAACAATTTATGTTCATTTTTTTGTAAACCCGGATTTTTTAAAAAAAATTGTTTGTCGTTGTTGCTGGATACAAGTAGTGGTGTTTTTTCGTTTGCAAAAATGGGGGCATTGAAAAGGGGATAGTTCTGAAAAAATAAACTGCTTATTACATTTTAAAAAAATAGATAAAATTGACATTATAAAGATTTTATACCCAAACACATATTAGATAGTCACTTTTTTCAATGTCATGAGGAGGGGGGTTTGAAATTTTTAAAACTAAAACGGGGGGAGATAAAGAAAAATTTTTGATAGTGACTTCTGGCCAGTAGACCTACATGCTGGCCCGTTCCAAAAACAATTAGCAACAAGATTAATAAAAATGTAAGATTTATTTTCCAGATAAAATAATCAAAAACACATACGACATCACGCAAACTGGATCAGATTTAAATGTTTTTGGATTGGGTTTTTATCTGAGAACAAGGGGGAAAGGACATTAAATAGATAGAAAAAGAGGGGGGGAAAAAAATAAAAAAAGGAATTTAAAATTTTAATAAAACAATTTAAATTACCCCTGAATCCCAAAGTTCACGAAAAATAAAGTTTAAATAATAGAGACCTCTGGGCTGAAATTTTCCTTATTGTCAGTTTTAATCTTTGGTTTATTTATTTTAATTGTGTTTGAAGATGTTTAGGCAGGCTTTACAGTCATAAAATGTTTGTGTAGTATGAGTAAATGAGCAAGATGGGGAAAAATTTAGGGAGTAAGTTATTAATTAAAATTTGTGGGCTTTAATCATGACAAATGGGCAGTGAATTGCAATTTATTAAAATGTATTGCAAAGAAGATATGTTTTTTTGTTTAACTACCATTAGGTATATTTAAATAAATTTATTGTTAAATGAAAAATTTAATTATGTTAAACATTACATAGTTAAAAGAAGTTTTACCCTTGTATTTAGGGAAAATAGATGTGTGAATTTATTTTGTTTTTTATATATATAATATATATATATATACTTTTTTAGGTTAAATATTTTAAAATTATTAGAAATTTAACAGAAAATTTTATAACTTCATTTTTATGCTATTATAAATGACCAAATTTTAAAATTTTTTTCGTTAAATGACATTATATGAGTATAGTATTTTGTCAACCAGGCCCACGTTATAAAAAAAAAAATTTTTAAAATTTTATTTAACAATTTTCAATCTTATTACAATTTTTTTTTTATTTAAACAATTTTTGATCTTATCATTATTTTTCTATCTTATTATTTACTTTTTTACAGAAAACAAAACCAATAAGAATTTCATATATTTCTTTAAAGGGCGTTTTAAAGAAACAAAAATTTTAGTATTGATAACTTTTCCCTTAAAAAAATTTTTACATGTTTTCCCAATTTTTCTTCAATGAATATTAACAACAATCAGCTAAACATCGTCAGCTATTTGGGGACTGTTCATCCCGATATAACCAAATTATATTATATAACAGACTTAAACACAATAATCTGAGCTACTTTGAACTTTATTATGCTAGAGAAAGGATATAGGTTTTTTTAATTAAACCAACACCCGACTTTGAACCCCAAATAGTTTACGAAATCCCCATTTCAAGAAATTCCGAAGGAAAAAAAAAAGGGGAAAAAAAAGGGAATAACAAAGGGGTCCCGATACCCCGGAGTAGAGCGTCAACATCTGAATTGATGTGTTTCAAAACTCATGTCCATTTTTTAAAAAACTCTTAAGCCCGGACTTTTAAAAAGAGGTGATATTTTATGTCTCAAATCGTCATGACATTGAAAAAAAATTAATGAAAAAAAATGGTTTTACTTTAGCTTATATGGGTATACAAAAAAAAATGAATAACAAAATTAACAAAACCAACGATAGAGTTTTTGGGAGTCCATGATCCCCTCCAGGGGGCAGGTACGTGATGATGATATTCTTTGTACGCAATTATGTAAACGAAAGTTCATCGGTATTTCATGAAAGATTTTATGGGAACCCTATTGCATTTTGGGGATAACCAGGTCTGATCATTTTTACAAAGATCTCAGATGCAGTGCACGAGTTCCTGCCCGGCGGCCCGATATTTTTTAAAGATATTTTTGTAGAATGGTACTTTTTTCTAAATTTTTGGGCTTCCAAGTCCGAAAAAATCCAACTAAAAACTAATCTTGAAAAATCAAAAATTTTACATACCTAGGTATAGAATCCAGGGGAAAACGCCAGAAATTCCATACAGTTTTTACATCGCTTTTAACAAAAAATATAGGAAGTCCACCACTCACAAGCACTTAAAATTGATCTTTCCTTTTTTAAAACTTATGGAGCATTGAAAGCAAAAAAAGCTCTAAAAAAAAATTAGATAATTTGAGAATAAAATTCTTTTGCCCCAATTCAATTTCAGACCAATACACAAATAAACAAAAACCAACAAGAAAATGCAATTTTATGAAATGTAACCATCCCACAATTTTGAATGGGGAGAAGACTTACCAACCTTTTTATGGACAAGAGGAAAAGAAAAGAGGAAGACAAAGAGACTCTGTGAACATCATCAGAGAAGGCTCAACGATGGGCCTAGCAAAAATTAAAAACCCAAAAAAAAAATAGCAAGAACCGCGAGAATGGAGAGTTTGGGGCTCTCCCCATGTGCGCCCACAGGGCCCAAAAGGAAAGACCCAATACACTTTCAAAAAAATTTTCCTTTAAGTTCTTGAGAATCAAGATTCTTTACATGCTCAGTTCAACGGGAAACCCCGTTTTTTAGTCCCGAAGGGCAGGGGGCCGATCTCACCACACTTGGGTGGGGAACCCTGGGGAAATATCCAAAATTTAAAATAAGGGATCAAAAAAATGAGCAAGGGGGAGAAGTAAACAAAATAATAAGTTTTTAAAAAAAAAAATAATCGACGTTTGACCAAAAAGGGCGCATAAAAACGAATAGCAAAAAAACGAAGAAATTCCATTTAATTTTAAAATATACAGCAAACATTTTAACGGTCCTACAATAAAAATCAAAAAAAAATATTTTTAAAATTTAAATTTAAAATTTTTCTGTTATATTCAAATTTCCAAAACCTCCCCGATATATAATGTTCCCAAAAAAATAATTAAAAATATTTAAGGTTCTTTCCCTTATTTGCTTTTTTGTTTCCACGACACCTTGGTTTAATTTGTTCTATTTACCTTTTTTCCATCACTATAATACATTGTGGATGTGCTAAATTTTGAACTGAGGGTTTTTAATTGTTGTTGTTGTTTCAAACAACAAGATTGTTCATTTTACATCTGTCGGGGCCGCTTGTTTATTTATATTTTTAAATTTACGTTTGCCCCTTTTTTCCTATACTAGAATCAATTGAATATACATGATAGTAGGGAAGTTTAATCCTATTGGGAAGAACGATAAAAAAAGGTATGTTCAAGTTGAGCAAACAAAAGCCCTTTTGGTTTCTGAAATTGATAAGAAGATTCAAAGCCACTATCGGACAATTATAAAAGAGATAAAATTAAATTTACATTTTTTCCCTTTTAAAAATTTAACGGAACCCCTTTCGGTGTAAGTTTGGACTGTTTAAGATCTTATGTGAAAAAAAAGTCGGGGGAAAAGGTTCTTCACCGGCAATAATGATGGTCCTATTCAATAATCAATCAATCAATCAACATACGAATATTGCTCATGTAGCTTTTGTATTTTTTCTTCTTTTTATCATTTCTTCTTTTAGAAGTGTTTATGTTTACCCTTTATTCACACATGACAGTAATGTGCCGATCAAAAGTTTAACCCCAATTAGATCCCCAGCAAAAGCCCACGTAGTTACGAGATCCATCTCAAATTTATTTGTTAAAATTTGGGAAAAAGATATGATTGTTATACTGCAGCCCATATTCTATTTATTTTCCAATAGGAGCTCTTTCCTGACTTGTTTTTTAACATACTGTTTATCTGTTGATGGGGGGGACAAAGTTCGAAAACCCGATCTGAAAAAACGTTACGGTTTTTAGTTTAATCATAAAAGTGGGGGGAAAAAGTACAATTTTCGGTAATTTAACACTCCCAGAATGGAGAAGGTCAAAGCTCGCTTCCCTGGGAGGGTTTTCAGGGAGAAATCTCCCGGAAAGTAATGTATTTTTATTCAGTATGAGCCTTTTCAGAGAGAGAATGCTTTAGCCTGAAGAGACACAGTAATGTCCTAACCTTAAAAGAGACACAGAATGCCTTGACCCAAGAGAGAACAGTAATGATTGACCCCCTAAAGGAAGGGAATTTAATCTAAAGAATTTTTGGGTATTTTTTAATAGAAAACTACCATCCCACATTTCATTTGTCTTTCTTAAAACACAGTCTTCATTGGTTTGAATAAATTTGAAAAAATATGTTTGTGTCACCCGGAAAGGTATTGGGGTAAAATGAACAAACGAAGCCGAAAATAAAATAGTACAATCGTAACTTTTTGATGATTGCAAACAAAAATATAAAAAAAGGGGGAAAACTGCAGAAAAATTGTAAAAAAAAAACAGTACAAACAAAAATATATGTTTTACAAAATACATAAACAGTGACGATAAACAGCAACGTTTCGACCAACAAGGGTTTATCAAGCAAAAGAACAAAAAGGAGTGACAAATTAAAAAAGAAAACAAAAGGGCGACCAAAACCCAAGTATCTAAGGAAAAACTGGGAAAAAAAACGAATAACGAAATAAATGTAAAAAAAACACACATAAAAAAATAGAAATAGAACGAAAGAAACAATGAAAATCTTAAAAATATAACTTAATAATGCAAATATACCCATAAATTATAAAAATGGGAAAAAAAAGTACAAGAAATAAAAATTAATACATCAACATATAAAGAGTTAAAAACATGGGGAAAAGAAAGTACAAGAAGAATGTAATGTTGAGCCGGGGGCAAGGCCCCCACAAAGAAATCAACCGATTCTCCGGCAAATAAAATACGATCATCAAGGGAAAAAATCGATGGGTTGACCGACATCGCAAGCTCCTGAATGGGGAGATATTGAAATGGGGAGCCCAGGGGTCCCGAGATTTGGGGTATATCGCGCAAGTGTTGGCGAACCCGGTACGAGTTCTGCCGGGTTTCCCCAAAATAGGGCCCTTTTTGACCCCCTTGCAGATAATGGATAGATAATATTTGGACTCGCGTGAAACTGTCTTCCAACGAACGTGGCTTTGCAAATAGACATTCATAGGGGAAAAAAGAGTGAGATACAGAACAGTTCCACAATCAAAAAGAAGAATTTTCCCGTTAATTTTCACTAAAAATTACGCCCAAAATGAGATATGAGAATAAGAGGGGTATGCAGCCAACGAATCTGATCATATCTTTGGGGTCTATGGGGAGAGGAAAAGCTCCCCTGTTCCCAGAACTAGTTCTCTCGAGAACCACGGATATCCCAAATCCTGATCGAGTGTAAGGGGATCTTTTTAGTCTATGGGGGCGGACAAAAACGTAAATCCTTTTTCGCAAGCACCCCTTTGCAGTTCAAAATCGAAGGCAACGGGCCGCTGCCAGGGGAATTTTTAAAAAAAAAGGGGGTTTTGGGGGGTTTTTTAAAAGCTTTTAGATATCGATTTTTTAAAAGTCATATTAGTATTGCATCTCTACAATCAAATTATGCAAAAGTTTTATTTGAGATCCCAAAATGCTTCAAATTATTTTGAACAGCCCCTCCCCTCAAAAAATTTGCTATAGAAATGTCTTCAATTGTCTTTCTTTTGTCCCTAGATACAGTGTATGGCATTCAATTAACCCAATCGAGTCATGTATCATTGTAAAGCTTGATCTAAGTACTAACAGATATATTAGATTTAATTAGGCTAGGCAATGACTATCTGAAACTGGACGATTTCCTGACACTTTAGACTAAATTCACATTACATTTTTAAAAACACAGCTTTCTCCCATTTGTAAATTTCTGTTAACATGGGTAATGTATTTTTCACCATGAAAGACATCCTCTAGATAACAATATGAGTTTGACCTAATATATATATTAATATTGAAGCCCTTAGACAACAGAAATGCACCTTTCTCAGCAAATAAATTTATATGAATTTTTAAATAATTTTTTATGAACCAGGGGTTCTTTTTTGAATTGGGTATGTCTTATTCGTACTCCTAGAGATCAGTTACATGTTACAGAACAATTTAAAGTTGTCAGTGGGCCAGAATATTCGTATATTTAGGTTGTGCAGTCAAAAAAAATTGTAATTGTTATTTATTTCACTCTGTTTGGAGACCGTACGACGTTGTTTACAATTCAACATGGCTGCCGTTTCCATGGCAGCCCGAAAATTTATTAATGCGAAAGATATCTAAATTTTCATTTTAGACCACTCTAGTAGTAACTACTATGTATCACATAATTTTATTGAAAGATAAGAAAGTTGAAAAATCCTGTAGCATAACCCTTAAATCCTACAAAATATTTTACCATTTAAATTACATTGGGACCCTAGGTGCTATGGAGTTTGTGCACTGTCAACTGAGATCTTCCAAGTCTAAGAAGAGATCGGAGCACACATGGTTACTCACAGAAGTGCAATGATGATGATGCAATCAATCAATCAAAATATCTTGACATATTTCTATTCTATTATTCCTGTAAAAAAATTATTATTTGTATCCACAGATACTTGTGAATATCATTGATGTTAATGATAATGAGCCTGTCTTCACTCACAAGTTGTACCACGTCAATGTCTCCGAAAGTGCAGACATCGGCAGCCCAATTGTCAGGGTCAGTGCTAGTGACCCAGATAGAAACAAATTGTTACTGTACACAATTGAGTCTGCGGCTTCACTAGAAGTCTGGAGAAGTTCTCTATCGAGATATAACGGTGAGAGCATTACTTTAGTCATTAGAAGACGAGTTGTCTGGCTTCGGTTATCAAATCTCTTTCTAACTGACGTTAGTTTGTGCTTAAAATTAAGTGTCCATATAAATAGATTGCTCTTTATACATTTGCTGGGTTGCTGTCTATGAGCAGAATTTTACTGTGAGAATGTTAGTGTTAACAACAATGCAAGATGTAACCTCTCAGTTATGTAACAAGTGAATGAGATTTTAGAACCCCAGGTAGCACCGGAGCTAATGAATATGACAGTAAACAAGTATTAAGTATCTCTGACAAAAAACAATTTACCAAACACAGGATTCACACGACAAGCCTTAATTTTTACGGCACCTATTGCCTAGCCTTGCAGAATTTTTCAGAGCGCAACCAGCTCTGTTGTGTGATGGGAGTAAAAACCCCAACATATATAAAGGTGCACAAACAAATAAAATTTGTTACAAAACTTGATTAACAATGCAGCGATGATTAACCCACCAGACATTTGTCCGGTTCGACATAGGGCTGGCTCCCATCTGGTAAAAAATTTCCCAGCTGTAAATTAAAACCCTAGCCATGAACACTCATGAGTTAGTTAATGGCATATACCCTAACTGGGGTGTAAAAGACAAAGAAGAGAGAGAGAGAGAGAATGAGTGCTTACACAACAGGATCCTCTGAACACCATTTTATGTCACCACTTGTAGATTTGTGGTTATGAAATCTCAACACAACCATGTCTTCTTTGGATAGTACAAGTTTGTATTACCCGTTGCCCTATTTATCAATCATGTCCTACTAACCTAGATATTGTTATATTGTCATCTGCTTCTTGTACTGGACTGGAACAAAGTTTTCAGGTCTCTTCACACAGGCTCATACATTTGTCAGTATACATGTATATTATAATAATAGTACAATTCCCTCATAGCCTTTTCAGACCTTTGAGTATTAAGTGCCTGTTACTTCACATTTCTAGACCGTAATGTGTAGGAGGTAGTAGGGCCAATTCCTTTCCTCACATGTGGAACGTCAAGTGTGGGATTGAACCCACAACCCTCTTGTGTCTGAGTCAATATGCGAAAGTTTAAGCATTACACTGACCCGTCCCACTATATATATTTATATATATAAACATGAAAGGGAAGTTTTGCTTTCATCTCGCTTCAAAAGTACTCTGCTTATTCCCCTTTGCGGATCAATCTCCCTACTATGTGGATCAACTATTTTCTAGTGATCCTTTATCTCAATGTAGATAAAATTGGTTTCCCTAGTATTCGAAACAGAGGCAGACAATAAAATACAGGTCCTGTGTTCATTTGTCCTTAGAAAATTAATGTCTTCTGCGACCAAAGGCAATGACTTAAAACACATTTTCAAGCCACAGAATGATGGGAGAAATAAAGCTACAATTCTCAATTTCCACCTTTTGTTTATATTGTGAGAAATTAATCATGCCAGCAGTTACTTTACTCACCAGCAAGCATACAGAGCAGCAAACATACAGATGTCTTTTACAGATGTCCAAAGAAGTTCAACCCTTTCACTTCATAATTTTCTTTTACCTCCGGACACATTTATATTGCATATGTATTCTGAACTATAGCCAGTATATTGGCTTTGCATCATGTTCAAAAATACTACAGGCCAGTATATTGGTTCAGAAGGTCAAAGGGGTTAATACCCATAGTTACATCTCTGTACTGTCTGCAAACAACAGCTATACACAACATGAACATGTTATCCCATTTTGTTCCTACTTTCTTGAAAACTAAATAGAAAGTAGACAGAACTATAATTTCTGATCAACTTCACCATGCATGCTTCCTTATTCATTGCATATCCTACGGAAGATGGAGACTGGTTTGGTGCAGCAAATTCACAGATTTACATTCACTTTTTAATTCCAATGCACATGTGGTGTTGATGAGAATGAGAGAGCAAACAGTTTGGGCCCTGCTTCTGCCACCATATGGAAGGTAGGGGGTTTCCAGTCAATATGGATGAGCTGACATACCAAACGACTTTGAAGAGTGTGGTCGCAAAGAGGACTTTCAGTTAAACTAATCCACATCAATAGCTAGATTACAAGAGTTTGGATTGAAGATTGAAGTGGCCAGAAAAGAGTAGCATACCAGATAACAGACCTATGAGTAGGCTCATAAGCAAATATTGAATTGGTACTGTCAGTTTCTGTAGCTATTGAAGGTATTGTGGAGACCGAAATTTCTATGGATATGTCCAGAGGGCAGCAGGGATAATAAGAACTAAAGCTAATGTTTTATTGTGTGGGGGTATTTCATGTTGTGTGATTCTTTCTTCTTTGACAGGTGTGATTGTTATCAGGATCACTGGATAGAGGTCCTGTCACGACATTTGTTGACGATCATGGTTGAGACCAGGCATGCCATCCAAGCGCAGTTATGCACGAGTGGAGATAAATGTCCTGGACATAATGACCATCGCACGCCCTGTATGATGTTATCAAAAGTCAAGTCTATGAGACTGCTGCTTTAGGGACGTCTGTTCTGCAGGTGATGGCTATGGATTCAGAAAAAGGGTCACAATGCTGAACTGACCTACAATATTGTTTCAGGTAATGTATGATAGGATATAGCTATATGACCTCTTTAATTATATTTCTGCCCGTGGGTACGGGGCCCACAATGGTAGCTAAGAATAGTACCACTACAACCTACAAGGCATGTCGAAGAGGCTTGATGTAGGACCTAAGGAAGCTACCCTAGTAAATAAAAAGCATTGCAGAAATCAGATGTGATAGCCTTCTTATAGGCGCATAACTGGCACAATGTACAATTGCTCTTAGGCTCACATCACATACAAATCATACAGACTAGTTAACACGTGGTCGATGTGGAGCTTTTGAAGAAGAGATTCTATTTCTGAAGAGCTTAAAATGCTGTCTGAAGAGAAATACTCTTGAAGTCGACTGCATTCTGACATGCTTAATCATTTATACATGTTTATCTTTGACAGTAATCCTGTATGTTAAAAGATTAAGTGAACATTGAGTGGCATCTGTTGCTTAGCGGCAGTGAAATTGATCAAAACCCAAGAGTTCCTGGTTCAAACTCGCCGGGCAGTTTAAAGCAAATTTGTCCCCGTGGATTTTTACAAACGGTTAAAAATAGACCATTGTTAAAGCACCCAAACATCTCACTGATAGATAAAAAACAGATAATCAACATCATTTTCATACCTACTTTGTGTTGCCTAGCCCAAAAATGGACAATGAGCAAAGCACAATTGCAAACAATAACTATATGTGAAATGCGATGCCTGCAGAAAAGTTACCAACAACACCAGAAAAGACAGAGTCACCAACATCAGCATAAGAAAGAAAGTTGGGACAGAACCTAGCTTGAATTACATTGAGAAACAAAGAATGAAGTTGTTAGGCTGTGTAATAAGAATGCAACCAAACTCCACAGTATACATAGTCTTCTACAACAGAACTTCAGGAATGAAGGTGAGAGGAAGACCATGAAAATGATGGATAGATGGCATAGCAGAACCCCGTTAAAAGACAAAAATAACTATCACCCAAGCCACTAGAGCAGCACAAGACAAAAACAGAAAACCAAGACACTGGGCAACAACCCTGTAATAGTGTGATGACAAAAGAAGAAGAAGCTAAAAAATATTGCATAAAAAAGAACACATAAGAAACTACACAGCTACTAGACACATATGTTTATACATACATAAACAATCACTTGTTTTTGGTTCTATCACATCTAATTGATATATATTTTTCTATTTGTATGGTCACAGGAAATGCAGATACCACGTTCACCATAGATGACCACACTGGTATTATTTCAGTGGCTAAAGAACTTGATCATCAGACTCAGCCAGAGTTTGAAATGGTCATCTCAGCAACTGACCATGGAGACCCACCATTAACCAGTACCACAAAGGTCAAAGTGTCAGTCACAGTATCCACAAATTCTCCACCAAAATTCCCAGAGAATGAGTATATTGTTGAAATAAAAGAAAACGTGAAACGACACCGTTGTTACTTCACTGACAACAGAATGTTTGTCCACCGTTGTGTATGCCATCACATCTGGAAATGAGGAAGGCTACTTTAGCATAAATCCAAATTCTGGAGTTATTTCTACTATGAAACTAATTGACTTTGAGAAAATACAGTACTTTAATCTCACTGTTTCAGCTTCTAATATCATATCTGCATCCCAGACTGTCAACGTCATTGTACATGTCATTGACATAAATGACAACGCACCAACATTCTTACAAACTATCTATACAGGAAATGTTAGTGAATCAGCTTTACCTGGCACAATGGTATTAGACAATGCCAGGTTACCCCTGGCAGTTCAAGCCACAGATATGGACTCTAATGACAATGCTAGACTGTTTTACCGGACTACAGACAAAGATACTCTGCAGTATTTCTGTTGACCCCAATACAGGAGCCTATACGGACAGTAGGCAGTTTAGATTTTGAAAGAAGAAATTTTCAACTTCACAGTAGAAGTTAGTGATCAGGGCAGCCCTCAACTCCAAGCTCATCAAGCATCTAGAGTGGTGATTTATGTGGTGGATGTTAACGACAACATCCCAAGATTTACACAGCATTCATATCAAGCTGCAGTCATTCTTCCAACATATTCTGATGTTGTTGTGATCCAAGTTCTTGCAGTTGATCCTGACACAGTGTTTGATAAGCCTCTTAGTTATAGTATTGTCAGCGGAAATGAGGAAGAAGCATTTTAATAGATACATCAAAAGGCACCATCTTTGTCCACAAGGATAGCTTATCAAAAGACAAGTATGATCTAAGTGTCCAAGCAACAGATGGGAAGTTTACATCTGTATCTCAGTTGTTATTACTTTACATCAACCGGGACAGAAAACCCCTGAAATTTACAAAAGACAGGTTTGTAAATATTTACAAAGTTGCCAGGTTCTATTATTTTATTATTATTATTATATTCTTATCGACGTTATAAGTTACGTATGACCTGCAAGCAATTTTTCCATACTGCTCTATCCTTGGCAACTACTTCATTCTCTTCTATGGACTTGGAGTCTTCTTCGTCCTTGTGTTCGCCGCTATGAATTCAGGTATAGTAAATGCACTGGTATGGTTTTTCTGACTGATTTTTGTGTGAAGCATGCTTTCCTTTTTAATCAGTGTTCCCATCATACGGCGGTCTTTTTCCGTCTTCAGAGCTATAAGTTACATATGGCCTGCAAGTAATGTTTCCATTCCGCTCTATCCTGGACAACTCATTCAATCTCTTATGGAATTGAGTATGATTTTAATCACCTCTCTCAGTAAAGATCGTTTCCAGGTTTTCGTAGGACAGACATTCGTCTTTTTTGATTCTTTGATCATTTCTTATCAGAGTATGCTCAACATATCTTTGATCATTTCTTCTCAGAGTGTACCTAACATATCTCAATCTTCTCTTTATTATAACAGTTGTTACTAGTGATTGACTAGACATTTCATCCCGTCTCCTGAATTCCCCCAACATAAGTTCATTATTTTTCAAAATTTTCAGACATCTATTTTCAAATGCATTCTTCAACTTACTTTTTATATCTTTAGTCATTTTCCAACTCTTGATGGCATATGTTAGGATTGTTATAACACTGAAGTTCAAAATTCATAATTATATTGTATCATAATAAATGTGTAACAGGCATAATTTATAAATTGTTGTAAAGCTGATATTTATACTGAATTTAAATATTTAAATATATCACATCACCAACACTTTAATCCTAGGGCTTAAATTTAGTTAGACATTGAGAATATTAACAAATGCATTGAAAGGTATATTTATATATTATTTATAGTGAAATGAAATGTTCCGTTGTCTTTGCAGATCATAAGGTGTTTAATATCTGTCCCTTCACATTTCTTAACTTAGGTATGTGGAGGTACATTTTCTATCTTTACAATCTTAACCAGATAGTAGTAATGCAGTCTGTTGACAGAGTCACTGCTTGAATGGACAGTAGGATATTGGTCAGCTCTAGTTTGCTGATGCTGATTTAACATCTCGATTCTATTTTTTGTTGTGTGTTCGCACTCTATGATTTTAGGTGTAGTTATATAATCTAATATGACACATCTGACTGTAGGCTTACTTTCTTTATCATCAGTGTCCCATGTTCATGCAAACCTTACCTCAACTTCAGAGGTAGTTGTAATTTAGATCCTTAGATCCCCAAGTAAAGGATCAGTTTCTCCTTTAGTCCAGCCACATTCTTTATGCACACCAAGAATCTTGTACCTAAGCTAGCCTCGACCCCGGAATGTTCACAGAACATGATCACTAGCACAGAGTGTTATCGACTTCGCTGTCAGCTGATTGATTGATTGATTGGACCATCATCATTGTACTTTGGTGAGTAACCATGTGTGCTCCGATTTCTTTCTTACACAGGAAGATCTCAGCGCAGTGACAAATTCTGTATCACAGGCAAGGGAACCAGATGTAATTTAGAAGATGTTGAAAATATTTTTGTACTAATTTTATTTTTTAATCTTTCTAATGAATTTTGTCCTGGCAGTGGCTTTAAAGCGTGATCTTCTTCATTTTGAACTGCCAAGTTTTCTTTTACATGCTCAACTTGAACACTGGACCTACATTTTATCGTCCATCTCCGATAGGACTAGGTACTCTATATCACTTACACTTAAGTCAGCTAACCCATCTTATTTTCTTCAGTTTAGTCATTATATATCCAACAATTTCACAGGCAGTTAAGCAACAGATGATCAACAGCATTTTATACCTACTTTGTGTTACCAGAGCCAAACATGGATAATGAACAAAGCGCTGTCACAAAAATAACTACATGTGAAATGTTGCATGCGAAAAGTTACCAATAATAGAAAAGACAGTCACCACATCAGTATAAGAAAGAAAGTTGGGACAAAACCTTGCTTGAATTACATTGAGAAACAAAGAATAAGTGGTTTGGCCACTTAATAAGAATGCATCCAAACTCCACAGTTTACAGATTTTTCCCTACAACAGAACATCAGGAAAGAAGGCAAGAGGAAGACCACGAAAAGATGGTTAGATGGCATAGCAGAATCCTGTGAAAGAGCCAAAATAACAATCCCCCAAGCCACCAGAACAGCACAAGACAAAAACAGAAAACCATGACCTGGCAAAAACCCAAGTAGCAGTGGACGAAAAGAAAAGAAGATATATCCAAAAGTACACAATATAACGTTCCAAAATAATCTCTATATGATTATATTCTTACAGGTACACAGTCAGCTTTTTGGGAAAAACTTGATTGCAATCCGAATTAACAGTTACCCAACCTGTTGGGCTTGATATTGGCAGTCATTTGGCTTCACATTTGAACAATCGAACTTCTTCTCAGTAGGTCAGACTTCAGGTGTTATATCAACAACTAAATTACAGCGGGACCGTGGGGAAGAAAGATAATATCCCTTTGTCTTTGGGGTAAAATTTCTGTCTTGTATTTTTTATTTTACCTATAACTGAACATCTTTCTACCTATTTTTTACTTATAATTCCCTGAGTTGTTACAGGCCCAAATTTGGGGTTAAAGAACAGAACCACTGTGACCTCCCCACGCATGTCGTAAGAGAGGCACTAAGGAGGTTGGGCTGAAATGGGATACACTGTCCTAAACATGTAGAAGTCTATGCTTTTTGAGGCCAAACAAAACAATGTAACGAACACGTCTTGGCAAAGATCAAACATATCACAAAGAGTGATTAAAATTGGTTGTAAAGAACGAACGAAAGAAGAAGAAGACTTAAAATTCAACATTTTTGGTAAAACCTTATCTTACCTATAATTTGACTTTTTATTTTACCTTATCTTACCTAGAATTCAGCATATTTCTTACCTTATCTTACCTATATAATTCATCCTGTATTTTTACCTTATCTTACCTATATAATTCAGCATTTTTTACCTTATCTTACCTATATAATTCAGCATCTTCTTACCTTATCTTCCCTATTCTTCTTCTTCTTCTTCAATGACCCAAAGCGGCACTTGAGCTTTGCCCTTCGGCCCAATGCTGTAGTGGTATCTGCATGTGTCTGAAAGTTGTTCTTTTTGTTCCGTATAGTGTGTTCCATTTATCTGCCTTGGAGGAAGGAGGGTCTTCTGATGTCTTAATGCTTGACACTTGAAGAGGTGGTGGTAAAAGTTTATGATGATGTGTGCACACAGTTGGCACTCTGGAGTGTGTTGTGGATGAATTCTGTTCAAGTGATTATTAAGTGTTATGTTTGGGTTCGGAGTCAAAAAATGGTGCTCTGATCTCTTCTTGTAAGGTGGTTGATGTTGTCATTAAGGTTGGGGCTGGCCATATGGGTGTACACATCTCTTCCTGTATTTCCCATGGCCCATCTGTTCAGCCAAACTTTTTTATTTGTTGTCATTAGGATTTGCTTTGCTGTATGGAGAGTTGTTGCTGTGATTGGTTGTTCCTGTGTTGACCCTTTCTTGGCTAGCCTATCTGCTTTGTCATTCCAGGTGTGTTTGAATGCCCAGGGATCCACTGCATGGTTATTTTGATGTCATGTGATGTAATAAGTCTGTCAATATCTAGGGCTATATGGGATAGTTCAGATTTACAATGTCCACCATCCTCTAGGGCTTGAAGGGCAGACATTGAATCTGTGAAGATAATTATGTTTTGCCTTTGATGGAAAGGCATCAAAAACAGTCTTCTAGGTGGTACAACGCTGCTTCTATCGCATGAATTCAGCCTCAATGAGCTATCTCACATGCACCAAACAGCTCCGGATGATCTGTCGGGCATTGTATATATGTCCGTAACCTGATTTGATGGTGGTTTTAATGCAGATCCATCAGTAGACATGTATCCATTCTTGGGATGGCATCAATGGTTCTTTGAGATGCTATCATAAGGCTGACTGGGTGGAGGTTGGTTGTTTCATCTGTAAATTTTTGTTCTAATTTCAGGTGTATTCAAGAGTGTTTTGGGGTAGTTTGCTTTACCTCTGCAGCTGCTGTCTTGTTTCTGGAAGGTGGTATCTGTCTTGATTTCACTGACGTGGTGGAGGATTGACTTTTTTAAATTTCCCTGTTTCTCTGTTTACTTCTCGACAAGTAGTTTATGGGGTGATCTTGATTCATTCTTTTGCTCCTTTCAAAAGCTTCAACAGCAGCTTTGTCCTTCCATCCCAAGAGGTTCCACATTTGTGTGTATTTCCTCGGGGTTGGTGTTGACCTCATTGCTCCGCTGATTAGACTTAAGGCATTGTTCTGTACTCTGTCCAGGGAATCAAGGTTTGTCTTGGAGCAAGTTGTTGAAGAGCACTGTTGTCTCATTGCAGAGCGGATGTAACCAAGATATGTCTCAGAGTATCTTGTCTGATCCCCATGTTGTGCCAGCAAGCTTCTTCAATAGCTGTAATCTTCTTAATGCTTTTTCTTCACAACATGCTTCTTCAGGTTAAGCTGGCTCAAATGTTACTCCAAGATATGTGGGTGTTGTTCTCTTAGCAGTTGTGATTGTCTAGATTTAATGTGATATTCTGTTTAACTTTGGGGCTAATAGTGAAGATGGATACACTGTTTTGGCAAGTTTATCTTTAGTTTCCATTCCAGTAGTCATGGATTTTTCTTAGGTCTCCGTTAAGTTTAGTGTTCCACTTTCTACATCCTCATGATTTTGCCAAATAGCCAGGTCATCGTATAGCTTTTTCAGCCAATCTGACTTGAAGGTCATTGATGTATATGAGGAAGGGGGTGCAACTTGGGGATGAGCCCTGTGGAAAAACCCTCTTCTAAGACCCCTTAGATGAAATTGCATCATTGATTTTGTCTGGATCATACGGTAAATTAAGAAGTACTTAATCCAGTTGTCAATTTCCCATGTATTCCAATGTCCATCATCTTCATGGAGGCCTTTTCTCCATACTCGATCGTAAGCCTGCTGCAGGTCTGAAAATGGCACTGTGTGTTTGTTGTTCTGGAAGCTGTCGTGTATTTTTTGAGTAAGCTAAAGGTTGTCCTCTGTGCAGTTGCCAGATCCAAATCCCCCTGTTGTGGCTTTAGAGTGTTGGTACTTTCAAGAGACCAGTAGAGACACAATTTAAAATTTTTCTCAGCTAATTTCTAGACATGATGTTGGGAGATTGGTGTAGCTTCTGGGTTACCTGGGGTTTGGTGTTTTTCGGGATGGGGATAATATGGGACTCCTCCGGGCTTTGGAGCATTCATTTCTCCATGTCATATTAATTAGATGGAGAACCTACCTTCCTTTTGGGACCCAAGTTTAGAAGCATCTCGTTGTGGGATCTTATCTGGCCCAGGAGACTTTCCTGTTTCATTTCTAATGCCTGTTCTAATTCTGTCTACTAATTTTTTTCTCAAAAGGGAAGCATTTACTGTTTGAGCTTTTTCTTGTTGCTTCAAGTGGTTCAGACGCTTGTCTATCTCGGAGTTCCCGCTCTGTTCACTGATGCAAAGTAAGGTTGAAGTGCTCTGCTTTTTCTGGTCTTCAATGATTGTTTCCTTCCATCTATCACTGGTTTGGATTTGTCTTCCTACTATCCCCAGACAGATTGTGACCAACGCCGGCTTTATTTCCATTGTCTGAAATCTAGTTTTGAGCATGTGTCTATCCATTTTCATTTTAGCCCTTTCCAACTGAAGTTTTTCTTTTGCACAAGCTTTATTGTACTGCACTTTTATGTCCAGTGATGTGTGGGCTCGTGTTTTTCCCTTTAAAGTGCCTCTTTCATGATGTGTCTTGTATGTCTTGGTTCCAAAATGGTTTGTGTGATTTCCGCTGCCCTTGGGATACATAATGATGAGGCTTTCAAATTGCTTTTGTTACTCTTGGAAAGTCTCAACACTGCTGGTTTTAACGTAAAGCAGAGTCAGTTGTTTCTTGAAATCTCCCGTTAGCTTTTTGAAGTTCCAATTTTTTTTTTCGACAGCTCTACTTACAGTTGTTATAGTAGTAAGGAGTGGGTTTTGATCACTTCCATATCATCAGTTTTGAGAATGACAGGATTCTGTCCCGGTGGGGTGAGCAGATGGTCGGGGCAGGTCGAGTAAGTGAGAGTGAGCCTGTGCAGCAGGGGTTGGTGGAATTCCCATTCTGTACTGATAGATTTGTTGTATCACATAGCTCTTCTATTAATTTTCCTGTCCTTTTTGTCTGGAAGCCCCAATGGGAGTGTCCATTTAAGTCACCGGCTAAATAGTTTTTGCATACTGTGTGTTGTGCAGTTCTCAGTTTGTTTTCTGCGGAGGGTTTTAGATGTTTTATATATTTTCCTCCAGAGTGCAGATAGTAATTGTTTTGCACATCTGTGGGATGGGTTTTTGTCGCTGTGATGCATCTCCCCCGAATGTCGTTCGATGTATGTGACTATGCCTCGCAGTCAGTACACCTACAGGGATAACTATGTATCCAGTCAAGTGCAGGGCACTGTCTTGTGTAGGGTTTTTGCAAAGGGCCACATGTACCTTGTGGTCATGTAATAATTTTGAGAGTTCAATCTTTTTGTTTCTTAGGCCACAGATGTTTAATTGTAGGATATTAAGTGAATGTTTGTTCTTTGGTCATCTGACATCTTAGGTCCTTCTTCCTCCAAGGGTTTGTGTATTTCTATGTTTGCATTTGTTTTTTGTTTTTTCCAGATCAATTTTGCACAGAACAGCCCGGTTACCCTCTGTCTGGCGGACCTTGATATTATCTCCGATCTCGCTTGAATTTCTATTATTGTTGACATAGTTGAAGCTGGGAGTCTGTGGATTTCCACCACCCCACAGGAGCCAGAATAATACTGCCATAGCACTAGTGGATGAGGGGCTTTCTGTGTCGCTTAATGATACTGCAGCCAAGGTAGGGTTGCTGTCTCATTCCCGCCACAGATTGCCTGCTGGGACGCCGAGCTCAATTATACTCTAGGCTGTCCAAATGTTCAAGGCAAGAGGATCATCACGCCCCGAGTCACTGCGCCATACGATGGATGTCAGCCCTAAAGCAGCCCCATTGGTTCTCATCCTCAGATCTAGTTAGTACCCCTTCTTCTTTTCCAACCACAGAGGGGGCATGTACATTGTCAAATATTATACAAATGTTTACACATTACTCAGTTATGCTGTAGTGCGTGCAGATCTGAATGGTCATATGAGAGGCCATTGAGCCCCACTGTGGTTAAGAGTATTGGGGGGGGGGGACGTGGGTAGGGGAAAGGAGGAAGTGGGAGGGTTGCAGGATTACTCCCGCCCACTCATGTTGTTTAGCCAGTCAGCCGAGACTGTTGCCGGGTGGTACGTGGAGCCAAATGAGCTAGGTGAGGTGGGGACCAAATAGGATTGACTATCCATGGACATACCCGGGGTACGGTTTTCATTTCCGGAGGTACTAACCCCTACCTTCTCACCCAACACCCAATCTTACCTATAAATTCAGCATATTTTTATCTTACCTATATAATTCATATATTTCTCATCTTACTATGAAGATATTTTCATGTATAAAATTAAAAAAATTTGGTTGGGGGAAGCTAAAGTAAAAAGCATTCCAATGTGGTTGTCCATGTGAATGTACTGGATGAAATGACAACCCACCAATGTTTCTGAACCTGCCTATCACTGATGTCTCAGCTGATGCCAAAGAAGGGGATGTTATTCAAGTGGTAAGTGCAATCTCATGAACAGGTGTAATCATATTTCCAGGTGTAAACCTCCTGACCAGGTGTGAATCTAGGGCCAGGGAAATTATTTCCAGATGGAAATTTAACCCGGTTTAAACCTCCCAACCCTTTTGAACCTACTGACCAGAAATAATAATATTTCCAGGTGGAAATCTTGACCTGGTGTGTTTTTTTGTTTTTTTAACTTTTTTTTTTCGTCCCCTTTAACTCAGAAGTTCCATCCTGAAACTGATTTTTGCGTGAAAATCTGTTTTTCCAATTTCTTTCAATGGCAGCAGCGGCCCTTGTAAATTACTTACACTGGCCGCGGTGCCCCAAAGACTGTAATTAGTATTCCCTCGCCATACAGGCAGATTTTCTCCGACTTCAGAGGTACTCACGTTATCGCCCCGGAGTAAGACCAGGGGACTCGAAAAATGCCGGACAGTAGGTTCGAACCCAGCTAAGGGCTACAGCTGCAGGCAGCTACTATCAACTACTTAGGCAGTCCCAGACCTGTGTGTAAACCTGCTGCCAGGTGTATTTTATTTCCAGGTGTAATCTTTACCAGGTGTAATCATACTTCAGGTGTGAAATTTGACTAGGTGTAAACCTCTGACCAGGTTTTAATCATAGTTCCAGGTGGAAATCATGACCAGGTGTAACCTCCCGACCAGGTGTAATCATATTTCCAGATGTGAAAATCATGACCAGGGGTAAACCTCCTGACCAGGTGAACATATTTCCAGGTGTAAATCTTGACTAGTAAACCTCCTGACCAGGTAATTCATGGGTTTGTGTGGGAAATTAGACCAGGTGTAAACCTCCTGACCAGGTGTAATCCCTATTTCCAGATGTGAAATCATGACCAGGTGTAAACCTCCTGACCAGGTGTAAACATATTTCAGGTGTGAAATCTTGACTAGGGTGCCCTGCCAGGTGTAAACCTCCTGACCAGGTGTAATCATATTTCTAGTTCTTTTTTCCTTGTACCCAATTGAGGCTAGGTCGATCTGAGGTCGTTATGATCAGAAAAATATTCCACTTATGTCTTGTACATATAGAGGTTTAAACTGCAATGATTTCTACGTCTGAATATTACCACATAATCTCTTTCTTTGAAGTAGAACCACATAGTATATTTCTGTGACATCAGATTCTAGGCAATCTTCATGTTGATTAGTTTTAGACTGAGGAAAAAGACTACTTTATGTACAAACTTCAGAAGTCTGAGAAGGCATACCTGTATGGTGTGGGACATTGATAATAAGAAAGCAGTCCTTCACGCAAAAATCAGTCAAGTGCTATACCAGAAGCCCCGACTATGCCTGAATTCATAGTGACGAATGCAAGAAGAAGAATACGTTGCCTTATAGCATCCACGTTAAACAAATTTTCATCCTAAGATTCTGAATCTGTGTCTTCAAGATTGAGAGAACTATTTCATTACTGAACCACCCTTTTATGACAGTATTCTGATTGAATCTGCTTGTGATCCTCAGGTTAAGGCCATTGACCCTGACAGTGATGAAAATGGTGAAGTGAAGTACAAACTTGAAGACACACATGGGAACAAATTATCGATGAACTCTTACACAGGAAGTTGTGTCAAACACTTGAATGAAAGAGATCACAACACAGAGGTGATACTCAGAGTTATTGCACTGGATAAAGGTAATCATATCATAAGCTAGGCATTATCATAAGCAATTATAGTTTCTCATCTCTCTTCATATTTGTCAGTTGTCCCTTTTTTTCATTCTTCTTTTCTCGAATCCTGTTTTGCCTGCAGTGTTAGTCTAAGAGGAGATTTCTAGAACAGAGCTTTATGTGTGCTCAGTAAATAGTGCTTTCACTGCCTCTGTTAGTTCTGAAGTCCACCTTTGCATGGTTGGCCTTTGCTTTGTATCCACTGTAACCTGCTGTCTTCAGGTCGGACTGGGACAGCCAAAGACTAACAGAGAGCAACCATGGCGCTGGTTGAAATTAGAATAGTCACAGAAGGATAAGCAATAGAGCTCCAAATGGTACTGAAGACTGACGTAAACAAACGTTCTTGCAAAGGCTGTTTATAGTCACAATAAGAATGATCAAGTGGCGAAAAGAACGATCGAGCGAGCATCCACTGTATCGGAGTAGCATTGTCTTCGAGGCACTGTCTGTTAGTAATCTGCTTATTGGAACCATTTAATGTGTTAAATGAACCTACTTTTTTCTAATGTCTTCATTTCTAAACCGGTCTCTTCTTGATACTCCCAGCATTCTGCATAGACACTTCATCTTGTTGTGACCTTCTCATTGACACTGTAAAAAGAAGAATACTTGTTTATACTATTCGTTTTCAATTATTATTTTTAATTATTTTATTTTGCCAGGTGAATTCAGGTGTCGTCATAGTGTCTAATATGGTACCTCGA
Organism: Arion vulgaris; assembly: GCA_020796225.1. Lineage (NCBI taxonomy): Eukaryota > Metazoa > Mollusca > Gastropoda > Stylommatophora > Arionidae > Arion > Arion vulgaris. The sequence goes on from JADZMA010000100.1 coordinate 25,910, forward strand.
CTGATTTTTGCTGAAGGTTTACCTTCCTTATCTAAGTGCTCCCTTGTCATTCAGGCAAACCTTACTCAACTTCGAAGTATTGTAATTTAGATCCCTAAGTAAAGGAACAGGGTTCTAAAGGATACTGTTTAATTTTATCATTATTTATCATGCCTGATCTTACTTGCAAGTTTTCTCATGTTTGTTAATTAGTCTTCCTCTGGGCCTGTGGGGCGCATGAGAGAGGTCATAGCTCTCCATGTCTCGCGGTTCGTTGCTATTTGTTTTAAGTCTTTAATGTTTACTAGGCCCATCGTTGAGCCTTCTCTGGTGATGGTTCTACGCAAAGTCTCTCTTAGTCTTCCTCGTTTTCTTTTTCCCTCTGGTGTCCATAGAGGATTGGTAGAGTCTCTCTCTCATCCATTCTAATGTGGCAGATGTAGTTCCAGGGCTTTCTTATAAAATTTGATACATTTTCTTGTTAGTCTTGTCATAGTTCCCCAGGTAGCGGAGAATGGACAGTTAGCCAGATAGCTATGTAGTTTAGTTAGATATTTAATAGTTGAGACTATGTATTGCACCTCTAAGCAGAAGTCAATTTGTGAGCCACGTTTATCACGTGAGGACTAGTTCCTTTCAGCTCTCACCCTAATAACCCTATTGGACACTACCTGGCGATTTTTCTTGAGATTCGCGTCGACGGCGCGAGGTCTCAGAGTGTCATAGTTCCCAGGTGGAGCGGAGAATGGACAGTTAGCCAGATAGCTAGTGTAGTTTAGTTAGATATTTAATAGTTGAGATATGTATTGCACTCTCTAGCAGAAGTGCAAACATAACAACGAGACAATTTTATAGTAAACCAATATCGTTTTTGTAGGGACAGTCAGTTAGTAGCAGATAGTAAACAAGCTTCTGAGATTGACTCTTGACATGGACGGACGTGGTCGGAGAAACATCTGTAAAAGTATAAATAAACATGATATAAATTGCCAAATGGAGTTACTGTCATATAATATACGGAGTCTGATGAGTTTGTAATTGTTATGTAACAGTTCAGTTCAAGAATCCATCAAGTACATAGAATGGAGATCATCAACAATACTCAGGGAAGACAGTTATCGAACTATATTGTAAAGGATATATGTACAAGAGTAATAGAAGTAATCAAAATGGTCATACATAATAAATAAAGGAAATGTATGGTACATATGAAGAGGAGACATATACATATATAATGAGGAAGATATTGGCGTTACCCACTGTATTAAGCGTCATCACTAGTATACCATAATCGATGTAGGGGTTATATACTAGCAAGTGAGATCAACTGCCGATATAATGGAGCAGTATTACTATAGATGTGTACAGACGAACAATCATATCATAGTAGGACCTCACCATACTCGAGGTGCACAATACTACTATAATCATCAAGGTTATATCCACTTCAGTCATAAAGGATAGAATCTACTTCAACCCTCCCCTTACTACAGTCTCTTGTCTTATTTGTGTATTAGGTCTGAAATCTGACCATTTGAGGTTCAGTATTTTTCTAAGACATTTATTCTCAAAGTTATCTAATTTCTTTCAGTTTTTTTTGACCAACTCTGCATCCATAAGTTATATGGAATCACAAAGATTTAAAAGATCTTTAATTTTAAGTGCTTGCTGAGTGCTCATGTTTGTTAATACTTATAAAATATACTTCAAATACTTATTATGTACCAAAAAGTGATGTAGTGAAGGATTACAAAATTGGTTCTAAGTTAAACATAAAACACATCAAAAAGAAAAGTAAATGAAGCAGTAGTAGAAACTACGGGGACTCCCATCTTAAGAAGCGAAAGGGAAGGGGGAGGATTAATGTTTGTTGTTATAATATGCTGAAGTTTCCCTTAACTCTTCTAGGATAAGAAATAAGTCAAAGGGAAACTACTTCAAATGGCATGTTTTTGTGGTCCAGTATTTGCAAGATTAGTTGGACCAGTGTAGTTTGATTAAGGTATTTTAAATACCTCTAAAGTTGGAGAAGGCGCCTGTATGCGGGAGCATGATAAAGGAAGCTGCCTTCACGCAAATGTCAGTAGCGTCCTACCAGGTGCCCCGACTAAACCTGAATTCATAGGGCGACGGAAAAAAAAGAGGTTGTTATAAAGAGCAACTAAGATGGATTAGATATGGTGTTAGTGACCTTAGCTTTCTATAGAACCCTCTTAGAACAATATCTAATTATTTGGAATACTGTTGTCCTTTATACCATAGTTTTCTATTTGGGAATAGTTTTCCTATTTGCATAGTTTTCCTATTTGACATAGTTTCCCATTGACATAGTTTTCCTATTCCATAGTTTTCCATTTGACATAGTTTCCTATTTGACATAGTTTTCTATTGACATAGTTTTCCTATTTGACATAGTTTTTCTATTTGACTAGTTTTCCTATTTGGTATAGTTTTCCTATTGGTATAGTTTTCCTATTTGACATAGTTTTTTTTATTTGACATAGTTTTCCTCCAGGCAGGACAAACTGCAATACTAATTACTTATTCTTTGAAGAATAAATAATTTAAAAGGTTAGTATTTCTACACAGAAAACTGGATCAAATAGTTACTCTTAATTTTTAAATCACACACACACATACTAGAAACTGAGCGTAAAGGACTTTGATTTGTACAGACAAGAAATGTAATTTAATCAAAGAAACGTAAGGACTTTGTTTGTAAGACAAGAAAAATGAATTCTAATACAAAGAAGCAAAGGACTTTGTTTTGTACAGACAAAAGTGTAATTCTAATACAAAGAACAGTAAGGACTTGATTTGTACAGACAAGAAAATGTAATTCTAATACAAGAGAACGTAAAGGACTTTGATTTGTACAGACAGAAAATGTAATTCTAATACAAGAAAACGTAATGGATTTTGGGTTGTACAGACAAGAAAATTAATTCTAATACAAGAGAAAAAAAAAGGACTTTGATTTGTGCAGACAAGAAAATGTAATTCTAATACAAAAAGCAGTAAGGACTTTGATTTGTACAGACAAGAAAATGTAATTCTAATACAAGAGAATATAAAGGACTTTGATTTGTACAGACAAGAAAATGTAATTCTAATACAAAGAATGGAGACTTTGATTGTACAGACAAGAAAATGTAATTCTAATACAAGAGAATATAAAGGACTTGATTTGTGCAGACAAGAAAATGAATTCTAATACAAGAAACGTAAGGACTTTGATTTGTCACCAGTGGTTAGGGCCTAAATTTGGGTTGTAAAGAATAGAACCACTGTTACCTGCCATGCATGTCGAAAGGGCGAAAAAAGGGGACGGATGAATCAGATGCACATGTCCTAACGTGTAAAGTCTTGCTTTTAGGGGCCTACAAACCCAATGAAACGTATACACGTTCTTGCAAAGATCAACATGTCAAGGTTAAATTGGTTGAACAACTAAGAAGAAAGAAGAAGACCTTGATTTGTGCAGACAAGAAAATGTAATTCTAATACAGAAACATAATTCTAGTTTTGTTTTCAATCTAAAGGTTCTCCACCTGTTGCTGTATGGCTAATACCCATGTACACATCACTGACAGTTCTAGTCCTATATTTGAAGGGTTAGTTTACCATCCCAGCATCCGGAGATGCAGCACTTCATTCACCAATCATTGCTGTCAAGCTATCTCCCCATGGACAGAAACTAGATTTACTCAATCGCAGGGAGAAAAGTATGGAGATCCTTGATTTAATACAGGTAAGATACATTGTCAGATAACAGTTGTTGCAGTTGGATATTGCGTGTTTTCTTTCTTGCATTTAAACACAGCTCTTTATAAAAGTGAATTGCTACAACAATTTGTTATAGTATTTCTTCTGATAAATGCTTCTATTCATACAATTATACTTCTTTTTAAAATATCAATTTTCTGTTATTTGAGACGACAAATTGTATTTTTCACTTCATAATATTTTGCACAAAATTATCAACATATGTACAAGCAACATAATTTAAATGTAATTGTTATCCTTTTCATTACACATTCTAAAGTTTACTATACATTGTACACATTTTGTTTGGCTTATTCAATTCAAAAATGGTTGGCATATGCAGGGGGGACTTGGCCTTTTGAAAGCAACCACTAAGCATGACTAGGGATACTGCTGCCTCTTGGGGGCCTCTCATGATTGTCTGAGCAACAGGCACCCTGATTATCATATCAGATTAGATGTATAGCCAAAGTTGAATGCGAAGTCTGCTCAAGAATGGGTGGATAGAATTCGAAAATCACATATCGAGACACACTTGCTTACACCCTGGACATGCTGGAGTGTGAGACGGAACTTGAGACTTTCTTGCAGACAATGCCCGACTCAAGCTGGCAGAATGGACAGAGCCCATGTCATCCCAAAGTAGTACGCCCCATTTATGTGATATGGCAAGTCTCAGACACTGGAACAAGTGTGAGAACTAGGTGTTCATTTTGAACATGCCAGACATGTCATCTTCATGGCAGAAAGAAGTATCTAATCTAGTTCTCATGGGTGCAGTCAGCAAGTGGAGTTTGGGATGGCTGCTGCAGCGGAGGAAAAGGTACAGACAGAAATCCCATGTGCTGATACTGATCACATTGATAACACATTTTAAAGAAAATTACCTTACAAACTATGCCAGCTGTTTTAGAAAAGATGTGACAAAGTGGATACTTTATTCATTGCAACATAACGGGTAATAACTAGATTGACAGTTGGTAATGGAAAGTGTGGGGCTGTTCCCAAACCTGACTAAAGATTGGGAGCCAGAGGTTGAACAAAAAATACACTTCCATGTGCAAATAGAACATTCAGACCATCAGATAAAATGTCATATTATCAGTTAAGAGAAGACTCGCTGGACACAACAGGTTAGTTTATTTGTTCAACAAGCTCAAGATAGACACTGTGCAATATGACTGTAGATTTTTGAAATTTTATTTTATACAATTATTATATCTTATAAGGGACATATACATATATTAACTCATAGCTTTAACTATCCAATGTATTCCCTTATAGTGGAGGCAAAAGGTCTTCCATGCAAAGGTGGACCACAAAAATAACAGGCAGTGATTAACATTATTTTTGAGCTGACACAAATAAGCAGTTCTAGAAATCCTGATACTGTGAGACAAAACAGATTAGAGAAAGGAAGAAAGATCTTGCAAGACAAATCTTTGGGAAACATCAAAACTTGATTGTAGACCACTGATTTATTGAACATATTTAAGATATTTGTTTCTCTTGTTTTTTTGTGTAAAAAGTGTGCTTATGTATCTTTTGAAATCTCACTTTCTTGCCTCGATTAAGCATTGGACATTCTTTGATCTAAAGAGAAGGTTATGTTACTTCTAAGTAAACAAAGCAGAAGAAGATTTCATACATATAGATTATTCATATTGCTTGTTTATTTGCTATTGAGATATTAAAACCTTTAGTTGAGGCACACACTTTTCAACTAAGCAAACTTTGTTTTGGTTATATCAATGCGTGTAGGCCAACAAACATGTTAAATAAGAATTAACTTAGAATTCAAGATAATTATATTATTCATATTGTTTCTTGTCTAAAATGTATATAGAAATGAATATACGTATATGTGAACACAAATTAAGCATATAAATACACTTCAGACATACACCAAGTAGAAATTAGATAATTTATTGATAATGATATTATTGTCATGAAAGATATGTGTGTGTGTGTGCCTGATTTTCTATATGCTACAGAATGGCTTTTGTCCAATATTTGATCTTACAACCACACATTTTATTTGTTATTATTTTATTTTTTCTTATCCATATCTTTGTTAACAACTTTGAAGTTGTTGGAGAAGGAGACTACAGTATTAGAAGAACAAGGGAGACTAACAGTATTATAAATGTACTTTTATCAAAATAACTGACTGATTATAAGTAGCTGATATTTCTGATAATATGTGCCAAATAAACTTCTCTTTTCCTGTGTTATGTGATTAGTGTTACCATACTTTACCCTCTTACAATCTAACATCTCAACATTTTCACAACAATTACTTCTCTTTAGACATGGAATCTCATGGTCCATGTAAGTATTTTATTAGCAATTTCTATATGCATGTTTGTATTGTTTAATATCCTGAACAATTGTTATCGATATCATCATGAAATTCTAATGATATCACATGATGGTATCTATTATATCACATGTAACCATACACCACAGTTATGTGACTGGCATAATAGTACTGGTTTATCAATATGAGATACCTGACATATCATCTATACCCTGAATAACATTGAAATATCCAGGTGTATCACTGAAATATCATGTGTAACACTATGAGACATAGTTTAACATTTCACAATGTTTGAGCGTATCACTGTCACTCTGAGTAATATCTTTTCTGCATCTTAATATATATGTATATATACATGTATGTTTATATGTATATGTGTACATAAAGGAAACTTGTATCTACTTAACTTTAGCTGCTGAGGATGTATATCGTTTTCCATTCACTTCTAAAGACTGATTAAAGCGTCAGTTATTATCTCATCTCTGTGGCTAAAGACATGTACAGGTTATCATTGCTACTGTCACTGCTATGAACGATACATTCGTTTGTGACCTAGAAACAAAGAGTAGCTATTTTAGCTCAGCCTTCAGAAAGTATGTAGCAAAAGGGTTAAGATGAGAACAAGGAGTTTTTTTGTTTTGTTTTTGCAGTACCAGAGAACAGAAGCAAAATATGATCAACAAATAAACAGTGTACAGGTGTTAATAGCTCGAAAAAAACAAATAGACAAACACAGGATTCGACACTTACCTCATTTCTTACGGGCCCATTCGCCTTACTGCAATACAAACAAGTTATCAAATATGATTCTGTGTTGGCACTTTGTTTAAAAATAGTGATTTAACAAACAAATTAGGTAGAATGACCTATAAACAAACAAAGTCAAATGAAAATCAAAGTTGATTAAAATTCAAAGTAAAACATAACTCTTTTCAATAATTAGATTAGGAAAGATACTGTGCAGATTATGGAATGTTATATAGCAACATGATGGTAGTAGTTAGATAGTCACATAATGTTATTATATTTTTTATTTTAGTAAACAATTTAACCATTGATCATTCGGATTAAATTGAGTCAACTTTAGTTGATAGTAGCAAGTCTGGAATAGATTTATGTATATATTATAGATTTCTTGTAGTGGATATTTCATAGAAAATATTAGCCAGTTTGTACTTTTATATTCTTTAGTAAAAACAGATCATGTCAGTCCTGGATGACAACTATAGAAACTTCTGTCCTCTGTGTTTAACACCTTGTGGACATACTCTCACAATAGTGGGACAGTTGAGTAGTAAAAGTATACAATAACATAGTGGGACAGTTGAGTGTAGAAAAGTCACCTCCAAATAATATAACATTTTAAACAATCAAATATAGATTAAAAATGTAAAGGAACCTTTCATACCATGAGGATATATTGGGAATACAGTGTTAAGTCCTTATTTTTCTTTGACCATCAGCACATAATGGGTCATGTGATCAATATCTGCATTCCTTTACTTCTCAGTTCTTTTCTAGTACAAAGTATAGGCTGGATCTACATAAATGCTGTTACGATTACAAAACGTTGCACTCCCAATGTGAATTGAACCGGACCACACCTAGAAGCGAGTGAACTAACACAACATTACATAGCTCTCTTAAATCAAAACATAGTGCTTGTAAAAATATAGTTTTCAGACACGTCAACCAAGAGTTAATAGATTTATTCACATAGATTTCCATTACCATTTAATTTTAGAAACCTTCACTCTTTAAAATGTTTGAGCTATTGTTTTATTTTAAATGTTAAATGTTCTTAACATTTCTTTGGTTTTGTTTCAATCTTATCTGATTTATGTTAACTGCATAGATATATCAGTTTGCATGTACAAGACTGCAAATGAAATGGTAACCTTATTTGATCTCTTGCAAGATTGAAAATATAATAAACTAACACAGTCCTGCATAGATTATACATGCTATTCAAACTTAGTCTAGATAACATTCAACGACTTGCATGACTTTACAGGAAACTACTATTTGTACAATGTAACATTAAAATAATAGCAGAGACATGCAGCATCCTACATGAGGCTATCATCTTCTTCTGTTGTCGCCATGTTGAGTTGACTTTTTGTATTTAATCAAGTGCATCTCCTTCTTCTTTGTGATGGTTTCATATGCTGTCTAAATCATGAGATAGGTTGCCTCTTGAAGCTGCATACCAATTAGAGTTTCATTGTGAGTTCCCAGCTTGCCTTAAACTTGCATAGGCCATGTTTGTTTCATTGATTGCATGTGGATAGGACTGCGGATGTGCTCTGGATGTGTTTCAGTTTGGCATACATGATCTGTGCAGAATCTGTGTTCAAGTCTAACATGCACCTTGCAGTCTGTGCAGTTTGTGTTCAGTCAACATGCACACTGTGCAGTCTGCGCCAAGCCTGTGTTTCAGTCTCCTGACACTGTGCGTCTGCGAGCAAGTCTGTTTCGTCTTACATCACGAGTCTGCACAAGTCTGTGTTCCAGTCTAACATGCACCCTGTGCAGTCTCAGAAGTTTGTGTTTCAGTCAACATACACTGTGCAGTCTACCTAAGCCTGTGTTTCAGTCCAGCATGCACACTGTGCAGTCTGCGCAGCCAAGTCTGTGTTTCAGTCTTACATGCACACTGTGCAGTCTGACTAGCTTTATTCTGTGCATGTGATGACCTAGCAATCTAAATTACAGAGTAGGTCATCAGGCCCTTCCTGAACAAATCTGACCTGAAGGAAAGTCATGCATTTGATTGATGACAGTCTGATACCTTCCATCTTAACCTATGCAAACCTGCAGCATAGTCATGTCTAGAAAATCATAATCTGAGCTGACATGTTAATGTTGTACTCATATCTTCTAGCAAGTTCCTAAGTTATGCCTTGTTCAGATTTTCTCTAACGAACATTTCTATTCTGTTGATACATCAGAGTTTACATTTCTATAATTTGTTCTAATTATTTATGATTTTATATCATTTATTTATATATTATTTATAAATGTATATAAACAATGATGATTCGAGTTGTTACACGTTTCAAACTACTGGGTCCACAGGTTGTGGAAATTCAGTATGGCCCAATTAAAAAAAAATAGTAACAAAAGCAAAGTGGCAACAGATAAATACAGATGTTGTAATATGCAGTAACTAATGAACAACAGATTATGTAACCAGTTCGTTGTGAAGTCAGATTACTACACAAGTCAGAGCATGTATCATTTAGAATATGTAGGCCTACACAAATCTGTTTTTACAATTTTTTACTAGTATTTCACTTCAGCATTGATATTTATTCTTTATTGTTTGCATGTGCTTTTTGTTTTATGTGAGAGAAAAATGTACGTAAAAAGTGAACTGTAATTATAGACAAAAGCAACAGATGGGTGGGGTGATGCTGGAGATTTAAACAAAACAAAAACATTGATATGTTATTGATATGATTACCTACAAGTTATTATGTGACCACCATGTGAGTTGACCATTATCAGTCCTGAGATAGTATAGACCTGTATTACCTGGATAGAAATATTTCACAGCTCCATCAGTGATTGTAAGTCAATCGGCGACAGGCTTGATGCAGTTTTCACATCTAGAAGATGTCAGCTTCTGAACCTGTGATTGCATTCTAGTCAGACACTTTTCTCTCCTTGCTTCACCAACCTGTTCTCAAAATGTAACAGCCCACTTTGCATATCTTTCCTACAGGCATCTCTGTCTTTTATGACTGTTTACCATGTGTCTCTCAAATAACCTTCTTTCCCACTTACTTAGGTCAGATGTGCCTGTCCTACATGCCGTGGTGCAAATAAAACTAACTGGGTGCACGATCATTCCTATCTAAACAACACAAATCACAAAAGATAGTTAACGGTTGATAGAACAAACACAAAGAATATCACACTTACAGACATTCTTTAATTACATTTAGTGTGTGTCCATCAGTGTTTTCTGACATCAATATTCATAAAGGAGATCCCTGCTGAGAATACAGTTCATCTTTTATGTGGTAGATAATGTCCAGTCACCAGAGCTGTTGTCTCTGTAAAAATATACATAGGAAATTTTCCTACTTTTAACTCTTTTGTCCTTCTGAGGCTGATACTCAGCTGGCTGTAGATTTTAAGATGACTCACATTAGTATACTTGGCTAATTTATTATATATTGCAAATAAATGCAATATACTGACTCATGCTAAATTTTAAGATGACCTCACATCAGTAAACTACTGACTGCTGTAGATTCAGATGACCTCCATCAGTAAACTACTGGCTCGCTGTAAATTTTAAGATGACCTCACATCAGTAAACTACTGGCTCGGCTTAAATTTAAGATGACCTCACATCAGTAAACTACTGGCTTGTAGATTTTAGATGACCTCACATCAGTAAACTACTGGCTCGCTGTAGATTTTAAGATGACCTCACATCAGTAAACTACTGACTCGCTGTAGATTTTAAGATGACCTCACATCAGTAAACTACTGACTTTCCTTAGATTTTAAGATGACCTCAGATCAGTAAACTATGGCTCACTGTAGATTTTAAGATGACCTCACATCAGTAAACTACTGGCTCGCTGTAGATTTTAAGACAACCTCACATCAGTAAACTCTACAGCTCGCTGAGATTTTAAGACACCTCATCAGTAAACTACTGCTCACTGTAGATTTTAAGACAACCTCACATCAGTAAACTACTGGCTCGCTGTAGATTTTAATACGACCTCACATCAGTATACTACTGGCTAATTTATTATATATTGCAAAATAAATGTGCCTGGAAGTAAAAAAATACAGAATGAAAGTGTTAAGCATATGTCCATTGATTATATTGTCTTTGCATGCAATCAGAGTATACCTAAGACATCCTATGTGGAAACAGTTCCAGCTTTTGTCCTGTTATAATTATACTGTCACGATTCAACAAACCCATGAGTAGTGCTCACCATGCAAGCTCTCAAAGACCTATACTTTTGTGTGTCCCTTTTAGTTTATTGTAGTCTTCAGAACTTCTTAGTCCAGTTCTGGAGAATGTAATGATTATTTGCAAACCGTGTCACAAAGGTACTAGTTTACAATTCAAAAATGACAAAATACGCACGTTTAGATGTATTTTTGCCGTTGTTTGTAATTTGTAAAACTACATACTTGATTATGTGTTTTGCCAATCAATGGTTTACTGCAGTCTCATATATATTTTTGTGAGTAGTTATTTTGCCAATACTTGAGAGGTTCACAAAGTTAGTCGAGCCAGGGTACACCAAATGATAAATACTGATTGATACATATCACCCAAAGACTGTTATAAGATGCGCCAACAACCGTCAGTACATCATCGCATAGATCACCATTTAGTCACCTTATAGATCCATTATAGATCACCATTATAGATACTTAGTGACTTTGAGACACTATAACTGTTATAGATCAGCTTACAGATCACAACTGTTATAGATCTGTGACTTATAGATCATGATGATTTATAGATCACCATTGACTTATAGATCACAAGCAACTGTGCAGATCACCTTTACAGATCACCAATAACTTATAGCTCACCATTATAGATAACCAACAACTTATAGCTCACGTTATAGATCACTCACTGTTATATTTATTGATACACTTGTGAATGTTCTCTTAACACTGATCAGTGGGCAAACCAGGTGTAGTAATATGGAGCTTCCTCATGACTTAACGTTATCATTAACATTGCTGTGACATCAATTTGACAGGTTATCTCTCACTGGTTGATCTTCTGGACTATGAAACTATGGCAACCTACCAGCTAACTGTCAGAGCTACTGATGTGTTTCAGGAAGATATGCAAACTATTGTCAATGTGAATGTGAAGTAAGACTTTCTCTCCTCTCTCTCTCTCTCTCTCTCTCTCTCTCAACTAATCACTTCTGTTATTGTCATAGAAAGAGAGATGAAGTTGTAAACATGACAAGGATGTACATGGAAGAGGAAGAAGATAATAGAGCATTAGAAATATAAGAATTATATAGAAGAAGAATGACAAAAAAAAATTCATTAAAATTTATATTATTATTATATCTCTCTTGTACCGTTATATGTTACATAGAGCCTACAACAATTTCACACACACTCTATCCTTGGCAACTTGTTCAATGTCTTCTATGGAATTTGAGTCTGATATTTCTTCCTCTCTCAGTAAAATTTGTTTCACTGTTGCCTAATGTGTCCTTTCTTTCTTGTACCTTTTGCCTCCATTTTAGTGCCTACTTTCTTTGATTCTTTGATCACTCTTGTCGAGTATGCCTCACCATATCTCTATCATCTCTTTTTATAACAGTTAGTTACTAGGAGTTGACTAGACATGTCCGATTTAATCACATCCTGAAATTCTCCCATTTGAGATGTTCATTATTTTTCACCAACATCTATTTCCTTCAAATGCATCTAAATTATTTTCTATAAATAAGAGAAAGAACTCATAGCATCATTGGCCTCTTTGTCTCAAGTTTTCTATAAATATGATGTGATACTATTTGTGATAATTTTTATTTACAACAGGATGTGTGATAACCACCAAGTGTTCAGCACATGCATTCTACACTCAGTCCTTGTCAGAGTCATCTCCTGCTGTGTTAGGATCCTCACAGTCAGCACCACTGATGCAACAATGTTAATGCTAATGTCCACTATGATCTTGCTCCCTAACACCCGATGCAAAGGACACTGATCATTTCTTTATCAACACTCAAACTGGAGAGATAACTCTCAGGAAGGAACTTGACCATGAAGAGACAGCATTTCCAGTTTTTGATTGTAGAGGATGGTGGGATGCCTGTGTTAGTGCTACTGTCAGATTCATGTCAAAGGTTATACAGTCATGATATTTTGATAAATCCTGTTTTGCCTTACAGTATCAGGATAAGAAGATGAACAGACACAGAAATGTGAGGATAGGTTAGATCTGTGCTATCAACTATATACTTGGATAGAATACATTTATTACATACAAACGTCCCATAGGTGCTAGTATATTTTAATGTAGCAGACAACATCAGCAGCAATTTCTTACACAAAACTTTGCTGATAATACTGAATTTTAACACAACTCAGAAGTCTAATCCAATCTTACCTAGAAGAATACATGAGAAATTGATTGCTTTTTTACAATATAATAAGGTATGTTGGTGCAGAAATCCAGTTTACAGTACCTGTGCTGCACAAACTTTCCTTGCAAGTGGTTAAATAGTTGATGATAAATCCATTGTTTCCCTAAATATGTATGATGACTACGAGAAAGAATGATAAGGAAACACAGGACAGGATTTGTCTTGAGTTTTGATAGTAAGAACAACAAGAGGTAGAGTTTGACAACTATCAGTCTTCCTAGATATAGTGGTGTCGATTCATGTAACCAGCTTATGGTCAGATATTAGTATTAAAATATAGTATGGCTGGATTAATATTAAATAATCATGAATTTTATATTGTATATGTTATATCTGCAGTAAAAGATCTATTTCTGTTGTATACTTTGATAAAAGCCTTTGAGAAATGTCCATGTGTATTGTTTTATACTTTGAAAACTACAGTACAGTAGAACCCGTTATGTAAGCGCCTAGGGTTTGCCAAAAAGCGTCGGGATAACCCGATGATCGAATAAACGAAAACCAATATGGCGGCAAATATTAACATGTGCTTGAAATTTCTTTATGTACATGATGTGTGTTAATAAATGAGAATGTACATGCACGTGTTATTTGTTTGATGAAGCGATCGGCATGCTATAAAATGTACATACATGTTTGCTAACAACAAAGGCATATGTGCACCAACTAACAGCAGAAATTTACCAATATAAAATAAAAACCACGTGATTACTCGACTGACAAACTTATTTATACAAACTACTACCCATGGTCACGGGATCATTGATAACCAACGTAAGTGGCAAATTTGGCCCTCTTTGTGCTCGAGATATTAGGTTCGGCGACATAAAGGAATCAGGATATCCGATGAAAATGCTAAGACAACGAGAGAATTTGGCGGTTCCACTTCAAAGCTCGACTTAATAGGGTTAGTGAGTTAACGGTCGAGATAAGTGGGTTCTTCTGTACTTTGTTTTTAAACGTGTTTTGCCAACAATGTTTATAAGCAGTTTAATTGTAACTTTTGTGTTTCTAATTGTAAATTCTGTATTCTTGATTTAACTTTGTGTTTCTAATTGTAATTCTGTATTCTTGATTGTAACTTTTTGTGTTTAATTGTAATTCTGTATTCTTGTTGTAACTTATGTTCTTGATTACTTTTCAGGTTTTGGATATGAATGACAATGCACCTGCCTTCACTGTCCGTCGTGCCACTGTTTCATCAGTGATTCAGCTAGTCAGGGATATTTTGTTTTCAAAGTTGTTGCCCTGGATCCAGATGAAACAGATACTGAGAACCTGATCTACAACATTGTAGCAGGAAATGAAAGTCTCGTTCAATATTAAGGCTGCTTCTGGCATCATTTCATTGTCAGCTCATCGTCGAGCTTTGTTGAATACTGGGTACATTGAGCGTTTCTGTTAGTGATGGTGTCATGCAGCTTCACTAGGCTTTCTGTGGTTGTTCGGACGGTAACCACCATACTCCAATTTTGCAGAATATGTACAATGTTGTTGTGTCCGAGTCCCAGAGTGCTGGAACAACAATTGTTGCAGCTGCAGCTGTGGATGAAGACAGAGGAAATTATGGCATGATTGCATACTCTATCCTCAATGATGAGATGACTAAGATATTTAGTATTGATGCAGACACAGGTGAGGGAGAAGATAGGGAAGATGTATGGAATAGATGAGATGTTTGAAAGTTGTGAATGAATCAAATGTTTAAGAACTTTGAAATAAATGGAGCTTTAAAATATATTTTGATCATGTGTAGAATAGAATAGGGAGTATCAAGAAGAGACCAGTTTGAAAATGAAACAGGAAAAAAAGTGTAGTACAACATCAGTACTGAACTTTACCAGAAACAACAAATTAAATGGTCAGTACAAAGCAGATTACGATCAGACAGTGTGCCTCAAAGAGTAATGTTACTCTGATACAGTTGAGACAAAGCAAAGGTTGTCCACAAAAAGTGGACCTCAGGAAAACAGAGCAATGAAAACACTGTTCACGGCGCACAGATCTTGCTCTAGATATCTCTTCTTATCCTGATGCTGTAGGTGAAACACAATAAGAGAAGAGGAAAGAAAGAAAGTAAATAGATGGAATGGTTTGCCCGAGTGGTTACGGGCCCAACTTTGGATGTAAAGAATAGAACCACTGTTACCTGCCACGCATGTCGTAAGGCGACTAAGGAGGTTTGGCTGAAATCGGATGCATGTGTCCTAAGCGTGTAGAGGTCTATGCGTTTGGGCCTACTAAACCAATGTGCAATGTATACACGTTCTTGGCAAAGATAAAACATATACTAAGTGATTAAAATTTGTCATAAGATGACAGAAGAAGAAAAGAAGATGAATGGTTGACATGGTCGTATATATATTTGAAGATGTCTGAAAGAGATTTGTGAGTCTTTCTTAGTTCACATTCTCTATTGTATTAGTACTTTTGGTGACTAAACAGTATTTCAATGTTTACAGGTGAAATTGCTTGAAGCAATCTCTGGACAGAAGAAGACACAGTATGACGGTTTACCATTGCAGCCAGACAATGGTGGGAGAAGGGGTTTTTGCAACAGTCAGACCCGAGTTAAAAAATGAAAATGATAATGTACCACAGTTCTTAATGGAGGAATACCGTTCAAATATTGCAAGCAATGCTTCTGTTGGTACACCAATAATTGGATAGGTTACTTGTTTTTTGGTGTTTTTAAAACTAATAGTAGTTGTTGTTCTATAAACAGCAAATATGCTGCCATCAATAATCTTTATGTTTTGGTGCTGAAGTCAGCAATACTAGAAGTATGGCGCTGAAATCATAATATATCTTCTTCTTTCTTCTTCTTCGTTCATTCTTTGACCAATTTTTCACTCTTTGTGATATATTTTGATCTTTTCCAAAACGTTTCTTGCACATTGGTTTGGTAGGCCCCAAGGGGTAGACTTCTACCCTTTGGAAAATGCATCTGATTTCAAACCTCTTGATCGCCTCTTACGACTTTCGTGCAGGTAACATAGTTTCTATTCTTTACACCCCAAACTTGGGCGGGAAACCCAAAGGGCGATGGGATTATGATCTATATGTATATGTTTATGATTTACCGTCCCCTAAAACTGCTCTGAGGGCCCCACCTAGTTAATTCACTATATTTAAAACTAGATGCACAAGAGATGGCTCTAGACAACAATTGACTCTATCATAGAAAACAATCTGAATGTATAATCATCAAATAGCGTTGCAAGAAGAGAGGAGGAATGTTTTACCTTGGTTTATTAGTATTTTGTTTAAGGTTAAACTAGACATTTTCTTGGAAGGTAGTCTGGCATTGCTTCCCTTTCCCGGGGGTTTTGCTTTCGTAAACCATGGACAGAAGATAACAAATGATCTACCCAAAAAGGGAATTAAAATCAAAAAACTGAGATACTACAAATAAAATTAAAAAAATTAAAACTATTTTGGATATATAAAAAGACAAAAAGTGGAGATCATATGGAAGGGGCATCCTTGCAAAGAGAGAGAGGAAGACCACAGAAAGATGGATTCAGGATTTGATTGAGTTTGGCATGCTGGCTCCCCAGTGGTTACCAGAATTTGGAGTGTAAGAATAGAATACTGTGCCACCAGCATTGTAAGGCGACTAGGGGGTTTGGCTGAAATCGGATGCATGTGTCCAAAGTGTAAAGTCTTTGTTTTTAAATGGTTTAAAAAATTAAAACGTATACATGTTCTGGCAAAGATAAAATATCCGGAAAAAAATTTTCCCCTAAACAGCATAAAAAAAGAAAAGCCCCAAAAAAGGGAAACTGACTTAAAAAAAAATTCAAAAGGGCTGTTGGTTTCAAAATCCCGCTCGACAAACTAAATGAAATAAAAAATGTTCTTAGATAAATAGATTGTTATTTAGGAAATGGGTTCTAAGAAAATTGATTTTATAAGGAATGGTTCTGTAAAAAAATAGATCGTTATTATAGGTATGGTTCTATAATAAATAGATTGTTTATAGGAGTGGTTATGTAAATAAATAGATCGTTATTATAGGTATGGTTCTTAGATAAATAGATTGTTATTATAGGAATGGTTCTGTAAAAATGATTGTTATTATAGGTATGGGTTTTATAGATAAATAGATTGTTATTATAGGGATGTTCTATAGAAAAAAATAGATTGTTATTTTAGGGGAAAGGTTCTATAGATAAATAGATTGTTATTATAGGAATGATTCTATAGATAATAGATTGTTATTATAGGGGAAATGTTCTATAGATCAATAGATTGTTATTATAGGAATGGTTTTATAATAAATATATTTTTATTATGGGTATGGTTCTATAGATAAATAGATTGTTATTATAAGGAATGTTCTATAGATAAATAGATTGTTATTATGATTAATTTGTTCCATAAACAAAGGGAAGAAAATGAATCTAGTTTCAACTGTTATCTTTGTTCAGATCAAATGAAGATAGAGATGAAGGCAACAATTCCCAATGTGTACACCTCAATCCTGGACGGATCAATGGTGAACAAACTGTTTGATGTGAATACAGACTCTGGATTGCTACCACTAAGAACTGCTTACAAATGCTGGTGGGTTGTTTACTAAATGCAAGTTAGCAGTGATATAAATTGTGATCAGACGTCTGACTTATTTGCAACTGTAACAGTATTCAACTACAATGTAACACTAAGTTCAAGGGGTGTCGAACATATTACCTACTCACTAAGTGACAGTTCAGGGTGTCCGAAAAATTACCTACTGTCCCTAAGTGACAGTTCAGGGGTGTCAGAACATATTACCTACTGTCCTAGTGACAGTTCAGGGGTGTCAGAACATATTACCTACTACCCTAAGTGACAGTTCAGGGTGTCAGACATGTTACCTACTGTCCCTAAGTGACAGTTCAGGGTTCAGAACTATGTACCTACTGTCCTAGGTGACAGTTCAGGGTGTCAGAACATATACCTACTGTCCTAAGTGACGTTCAGGGTTCAGAACATATTACCTACTTCCCTAAGTGACAGTTCAGGGGTTCAGAACATGTACCTACTGTCCTAGTGACAGTTCAGGTGTCAGAACATAATACCTACTGTTCCTAGTGACAGTTCAGGGTTCGAACATATACCTACTACCTAAGTGACAGTTCAGGGGTTCCGAACTATTACCTACTGTCCTAAGTGACAGTTCAGGGTTCAGAACATATACCTACGCTAGTGACAGTTCAGGGTGTCAGAACATACCTACTGCCCCTAAGTGACAGTTCAGGGTGTCAGAACATACTTACTCTCTGCCCTAAGTGACAGTTCAGGGTTCGAACATATTACCTACTGTCCCTAAGTGATAGTTCGCTGTCTGCCCAGCATGTTCGTACCGTGTTGGACTCACGGGTGACAAACTCCCTGTGAGTGCGGGTTCAATTCGGGGCTGGCAGAAAAGTCACAGGTTCACAGATTCACGGTGTTAAACTGGCCCGACAGCATTCGATGTCAGGCAGATCGAAGAGCTGGCTCCAAGTGTTTCTAGATCGGTTTAAAAAAGTGACAGTTCAGGGGTTCCGAACATATTACCTACTGCCCCAAAGTTACAGTGAATACTAAGTTCAAAGGTTCTGAACATATTACCTACTCTCCCTCAGTTACAGTGAATACTTCAGGGTTCGAACATATTTCCTACTGCCCTAAGTGACTGAATACTTAGTTCAGGGTTTTCAGACCTATACCCTGCCCTAAGTGATAGTGAATACTGTTACACAACAAGATGCTCTGATTTCATGCACATTATTCATCAAATATTGTCAAACTATGAGTCACAATTTGATGTGACAATATTTCTGTTTGAAAAATCTTGTAAATATTGTTCGTTAAAATTAATCTCCCTTTTCTTCAGTTATACTAATAATTTGAATATATTGCCCAATTTTATTGAAGATTTTCCCAATTTCTGAACAATTATTATGAAATTGTGTTTTGGGGTTAAATTAGAACATATAACAATTCATGGAATCAGTTAACTATGTTAACAATTTTTTTTTCCCCCAAGAAAAAGGGCCAATTATTCCCAAGAAAAATTTTTTTTCTTCTAACCCTTTTTGAACCCGCCCCCCCATATTACGGTATTATCATTGGTCCCACGATCCCCGGGGTGCCTCCTTCGGTTTGAAACTTCTGTTTTTTTCCGGTTGTTCGGCTTAACTTTTAAATTTTAGGGGACGCAACCAGGAAATGTTTCCCCTTAAAGGTTTATCTAAATGGCTTTATGTTTTTTAAACATAGTGATTTTAAAATATTTTTTTTTTTTTTTTAAAAAGGAGGGGCGACAGGCAAAAATTTGGGAAATGGTCACTGAAAAGGATGACAACAGAGCAAGCGTTAATTTTTTTAAATGATTCTGAAGATGAATTAGACTTAAATATGATTATTCAATAAAAAATCAAAGTGGTGGATGATCATTTAAAAGGTTATTTGAACCGACTGATGTTAAAACATGTGGATTTTCCCAAAAACATGGGATTACAAAGACAGACCAGTCAAAAAAGGAAACCAAATTTTAATTTTTTTCAAAATTTCTGTGTCAAAAGGGGAAGGATCAAATTTTGGGGAAACTGGCATAGAAAGCGGGAATATCTAGATGAGGGTGTCCAAAAAAAAAATATAGACATTTTAATTTGCCAATTTTCTTTTTTCAAAAAAATTTCCCTGATATGTGCTTTTTTCAGGACCCCGGGGGCATTTTTTTTAAGGATAGTTGGCCAGGGTTAAAAGGGGTTCCCTTTTCACAAAAAATTTTTTTTTTATTTTTGGTTGTTTATATTGTTATGAAAGATTTAAATTACCCAATTACCGGATCAAAACCATTTTTTTAAAAAAAAGAAAGGTATATCGACTCAGAAGTGTAAAGGGGGTTAACCGTTAAAATTTTTTTCTTTTTTTTTTTTGGGGAAATCCGAAAAATTTAAGACCTTCCAACCTTTCACCCAAAGGCCATTTTTTCCCCAAGATCTCTCCACTTTTTTCCTCATTTTCGCATTCCGTCCCCCAGGTGTTCTTGGGGTTTTCCCCTCCCTTATTCCCCGGGATGTTCCTTTTGGAAACTTTTCTTGTGATGCTGTTAGGGGGTTTTCCCTCAGTGTGTGTTATATCCATCACTGCCTTCTGCCCCTTATTCTTGTTCCCCTGTCATTGTCCTGTTCTATCCCAGGTTTTCTGTTTGTAGTCCTGTCATACACCCAGGGTAAAATTTTTTTTTGGGGGCATCTATTGATGAATGTCTGAAAACTTTTTGTTCCCCTTAGTTTTTCCCCCCATGTCTCCACACCAAAAGGAAAACCTTTAAATTCCTTTTTTGTATTTTAAAAAATTTTTCTGGTCACTTTTTTTCAACCCCCTGTATATCTCCACAAGACTTTTTAAAAAGTTTCTGTTGTTTTATCTGCATACATGTTTTACTCAAAAACCACTTGGAAAAATATTTTTACATTTTTGTATATACTACAGTAACAGTTTGAAGAGAAATGTCAACCCTTTCAGAACAAAATGTCTTAATGATTTTCACTGACATCCTGAAGTCGGGTGAAATTTTTTTTAAAAGGCGGTAAAAAGGTAATTATCCAGAGAATCATGTACCTGTTGAGATTCTTGAACCAAGCGGCAATAAAACCCCTCCCAAATTTCAGTTTCCCAACAGACTTTTCTTTGTGGATAAAAATAAAAGGGAAGAGTTTCCAAAAGAAAACTAACAATGTAGTTCTTATCAAACTACAGGGTGTTAAGAAAAAAATAGGGGTTGAAAAACCAAATTTTTCCAAAGTTGGGTTGCGTTTGTCTATTTACTATTTAAAATTTCGTACTAGTTTCATCCCCCCGTCACATTGGTTCAGGGCCCCCCTTCCCCTCACCATCCCACACCTTAAAAAAAGACTCATGTATTTGACCCTATACACGCCATAATTAAAACCTTCTCTTTTTTTTCATAAATAAATGCCAAAATGGTTTCCCTTTGAAGACTTTTATCTGAACACCCTGTATAATGTCATTGTTTTGGGTTTTCATTAGTTGGGTGTATTGTGGTTTTTAAATAATAGAAAAGGAATATTATTATATATTTAATATTGTTTTTTTTCAATAGTTAAAAAATTTTTAAAATTTTTTTCTACTTTTTCACCTTTAAACCCCAACGGAGAAAGGTTTTCAATAATCTTCTTCTAGTTCTTTTTTCCTTTCTTTTGTCATCCTTCAATTCATTCAATGTCTTGCCCCCCCCCTTTTTTGATATTGGTCCCCAGATCTCTTTTTGGAAATTTTCCCAGCTTTCCCTACCCCTTTTCCTTGGGGGTTTCCCCCAAAAAAAAAGGCCTGTCCATTTCACCCTTTAAAAAAGCCTTCTCAATTTTTAAAAAAATCCATCACCAGCGCCTTTTTCCAGCTTTTTTTCCACTGGTATCTGCTTATCAGAATGGCTACCTTAAGGAGGGTTGGGCTTTGGGGCCCTACCTTCCCCAAATGAAAAGATAACCCAAAACAAACTTCAACATTGTAAATGTTTTTAAAGTTAATTTTTTGTTAAATAGTCAATTGGGGGGTAATTGTCAATTATGGGCACTTATTTTTTTTATTTCCATGTAGAGGGACGGGAAAAAACCATTTGTTTTAAAAATGAATCACAAAGTACTGTATTTTTAAAAAAATGACAATATAAAAACCCGTTTAACCAAAAAGGGCCCTTTTATAAAACCGACATAAACAAGAAAATTTAATTAAAAAAAACAAATAAGGGATACAATTAAAACGTTTATTAGATCAGAATTTATTCTGAAACAGAATAATAGATTGAATGTATATATTCTCCAACATTTTTTTATGTTATTATTCTAATATCATTGTTGTGTTTAACCTATACAAAAAAAATTTTAATATGTTCTAGTTTTTTTAAAAAAAAATCGTTTAAAGAAAATGTAAAAGTAAGAGTATTTGCTCCATGTCTGTTTTACATTAGATGAAACTTTGAAAAGATAATTAGTGTTACAGCACAACTGACATGAATCAGCATCAAAAATATATGAATACTTTTCCCCTCTCTTCTTGGGTGTTCAGTTTGTTCCTTCAATGCATGAGATGGTTTGCCTCATGAAGCTGCATTTTTTTCCCCTAAGCTTGCTATGAAAACTTGTTCATGAGGCCATATTTCTTTTTTATTTGTATGGTGGACAGGGCCTGGGATTTTCTCTGGGTCTTTTTTTTACCCCTGACATGTACATTGAATTTCGGGGGTTTTTTTTTTGTTCATATGATGGGGTTTTAAAATGTCCTTTTCCCAAATATGTGGAAAATGGAACAGATATGTAGGGGAGATATTGAGGGTTTCATTGTTCCCCCAGCTCTTTTTATCTAATTTTGGGTTTTTTGGGGAATTTTTTTTATGCATTATAAAATGGGACTAATTCAGGAGAAGTGATGAAAAAAAACCAGAGGGGAAATGGAAATTTTCGGTAAACCCAATTAGTAACAACTTTTATAAGAAAGAAGATATGGGGGGAACCCTTTGAGAAGAAATACCCAAAATAATATCAAAGCGGGCTTTTTAAGTGGGAGGCAAATTAAAGAATGGGCAAGGGTTCAAGAATGAGGGTTAAAACTTAAACAAATTTTACTTTAAAAAGGGCAAAAATGGGACTCAATTAAAAAAAAAAGATTGAGAGTTCCCCGGGAAAAGGGGAAAAAATGGAAAAATTTTACTTGCAGGCTTATAACATATAACTGTATGAGAAGAATTAATAAAAAAGGTTTTTATATCAATTGTCTTTACAAAACATTTTTAAACAAATATTGTTTTTTTTGATTGGGAAAGGGAAAAATTATGGGAACAGTGAAAGGGTATGATGTTGAAGTATTCTTTTCATCCCGGTTTTACAATAACCCCAACCAAAATGGTATTCAGTTAGATGAATTGGCCAACTACGTTTTGATGAACGCCTGGATGGAAAACAACTCATCAAAAATATATGTTCAGTTTGCAAAGCATCCCCAAAAGGTGGACAAAAAATTTTTTCCCGGGAACCGGGCAATATTTTTCACCCCGGGAAACATATCTTTTTAAAGTCAAAGCTAAAGGGGATTGCCCTTCCTTGTGCTGGGTTTGACCCCAGAGGTTCGGCCCCTTTTGCAGAAATAGACACCAATGTTGGGGAAGTATTGTACAAAACAAACCCATAAACATTCTAGGGGTCCCCTTAAAAAAATGCACTGGTAAACAGAATAGCACATTTAAGTAATGAATAACTTAAACATTAGTTTGTGAATTAATTTGAGTTTGTGAATTTTTTGTTTACTGAACTGATGTCATAGCACTCCAGAAACCCCATAGGTGTCAGTCCCCAAACAAAGAGATAATGGGTTATGTATACTGACATAAAATTGCCCTGATATTGAATATTATTTTTGTGGATGTAAATTCATGTTTAATGAAAATGAAGTTTATGATTAATGTTTTTTTTTGTTGGTTGTTTATTGTAAATGAAAGTTCATTTTTCCCATAAAGTCATTTCTAAGGGAATTCTTTTATTAGATTGAATGGGGGAATGACAATACCCAAGATTTACATGCCCCCCAAAAACATAGCTACCTTTCCCAAAAAATTTTTTTAGAACACAGCACTCTTCATTCAACTCCCAAGCTCAAGATAGGGGATTTTAAAGTAAAACCTTGACTTTTTCCCCCTTTGCTGGGAATGACAGACATGGGGTTTATTCTCCATCAAAAAAAACTAGGTTAGTTTCTTGCAAAATCTTGCCCAAAAAAAGGGACATAACCTGATTTTGGGTTCTGATGGGGTAGTCAGCCCCGTTAAAGGGGCCCGTTGATGTCGAACAGCTACAACCAAGTGTAAATTTTACTGTTTTGGGGGCCAACCAAAATTCCCCCAAAATTTAAAGGGGACAGCTATCCCCAACAGCAGTTATTAGGGGCTTTTCCCTTTTACTTTTTTTGGGGTTTTGACTAAAATGCAAAATGTGGGGACCAACAACCGGGTCCTTATTACATTCATTGGGACAAAAAATAATTTGTGGTAAGTTTTTTGTTTTTTTTTCCTTTAACCAAAAATTTTGTTTCTTTCCCAATTATGGGGCAATTTGGGGAAAAATTTTTTATAGCAGTCAATTTTTTCTGTTTTTATATTTAAAAAATAAATCCCTCTTTTTTTCTATCTTGTTGAAAAAAAAGTTTTATTCTTACAAGGCTTTGCCGAAATTCCCCAAAAAATTAAAAATGCTAGCGCGGGAAAGGGACACCCCCGGGAAGCCCCAGGGGAATAAAACAATAGGGATTTTTCCCTGACCCCTCGGGGGAAAATGAAAGAGATGAAGGACTAAAAAAAAACCCCAAGAAGTGATTTGGAGGAAAAAGGATTAATGATATGTCAAAAAAAAATGAAAGAATTTTTTTAAATTTGGGAAAATTTGCATTGAGGCTCAAAGATTCTTTATGTAGAAACCATTCCCACAGGGGCTCATGTTACCCTTTTTGGACGAAAAAAGAAAATTTTTAAAAAAAAATGAATTAATGTATGTGTTGCAACAAAATTTCCCCCACCCAATCTTTCTTTTAAATTGTGTTCACTAAAAACCTTTCATTTTTGCCTGCAACAGATCCGTGGTGTTGGAAAATTAAGTGTAAAAAATGACCTGGACAGAGAAGCAAAAGGAAATATTTTCCCACTGTAGCTGCAACAGATGGTTTTTTGTCTCATAGGGGCAATGTTCCCATCATTTCCCTTATTTATAATGAAATCCCACCTGTCTGCACAGGGGGAGTAGTTGTTGTTTTAAAAGGGGAAATGGTCATATCTCTTTGGGTTTTTTGGTGTGGAAAAACCCCTATGGGGTCTTATTTTTTTAATTGGGAAAAAATTATTAGGTCCTATTTTTTTAGTGTGGAAAACTATGAGTTCTATGTTTTTAGGGGGGAATAAACTATGGGGCCCTTTACTTTTTGGGGGGAAAAACCATGAGCCCTAGTTTTTTTGGGGGGATAAACTATGTTTTTATTTTTTTTTGTGGGGAAAACCCATGAGCCCCATGTTTTTAGTGTTTATAAACTGAGCCCCATGTTTTTAGTGTTTAAAAACCATATTTATGTTTTTTATTGGAAAACTAAAGCCCTTTATTTTTTAGTGTTTAAAAACCCTATGAGTCTTATGTTTTAGTTTGGATAAAACTTTTGAGATCTAACTGTGTGTCTTTTTTCTTGTTTGTTCTTTTTGGCCCGGGAAAATTAAAAACCCAAAAGCGAGCCGGAAAAAATTCCCTGGGAAAATAATTTTAACCTTTTAAATCCTGGTTTTTCCAAACATTGTTAGATGAAAATTCATGGGCCAAAAAAACAACATCCCCAAATCAAATTATATTCTTAAAAATTTAAAAATTAACAAAAAAATACTTATTGTTAACATTTTTCAGAAAAAATAACCAGGGACCCCTGGGGTTGAAAAATTGCAAAAAAACCTTACAGTGTTCTTTTAAAACACTTAAAAACCCCCTTTAAAACATGAATTTTGTTTTACTGCTGAGCTAGTTGGCCTTATGTTGCTGGGGGGGGGGGGGAAAGCCCATTTTTTATCTCCCAAGATATTCACTTTTTTGGGGTCGTGATCTGGTTTTTGGAAGAACGTGAATATTTCCGGCCCCCAAGCCAAAAAGCCAGGGTAGGCTTTTTTAAATTTAACCCAAAAGTATATGATAACAACAGGACAAAATTTTTTACAGAGGGGAAAATAAGATTTTATAAGAAAAGAAACCCACTTTTTTTTCCAGATTCAAAAGCACTGACCCCAAGCTCTTGGCTCAGTCCCAAATGGACCACGTAATTCTCTCGGTGCCACAAACACCATAAATCTGGAGAACCTGTGGTTTTCTGCCACCCCCTGAATCAACGCATTTACAGGGATTTTGTCACCCGGGCCCCAAGGGGGGCCAAACACCCCGAGGAAGGGGAAACCCCCACTTTAAATACTACATCTGAAGTTATACGGGAGAGATCACATGGTATAATCTATTTTGGTCATGGGATTTTTAAAAAAGGGGTTCCCTTTTATTTCCAAATGTTTTTATTTTTTTTAAAATTGTTCTTTTTAAATTTTTCAAAATTTGTGTTTCAAAATAGTCAATATTTTAAATTTTTTATAAAATTTTGACTTTTTTCCAGAAAAAATATCAACATATGTTTAAAAATTTTTTCAGCAATTTTTGGCCATTAATAATTGTTTTATTCATCATATTGTTACAGCCTTCCCTGAAAGTGGAACTCAATAAAATGCCCTAAAAAAAGGAACACAAGTTCCCAATTGTTATCCCAAAGTTTGCTGATAGGCTGGGACAGCCCAAAGCCAGGATAGAGTAAAGTTTGGGGGTGGATACGTCATTTTTTTAAAAGATTTTTGGGGAGTTGTATTTGATTCTTCATCTTTTTTTGCTATCATGTAGCAATATTTTTTACACTTTTATACTTGTGTTGGGGTAAATAATGAAAGATCACTGGGGACAAAACAGCACAAAGTTCAAACTTTTTGTGATCCCCCTACAAAAAGGTTTCCGGGCCTTAATGAGGGGGAATAGTAATATTGTGACCTTTTAAAAGGGTTGTGGAGATGACTAAGGTAGGGGGCCCAGTGAAAAACACCCTTAAAAAATAAAGTGTTGGGAAAAAGTTGCTGGCCTATTTTTTGGCCTAACCCGGTAACCAAAAACAACCTTGTTTTGGTTCAGACCAATATCACAAAAAGTTTTAACAGGTAGTCTGTATAAAGGTTTAAGAAGAAAAAAGATCCAGATCCCAGATCCTGCCAGATTGGTTTTCAGAATGGTTGTTTCATGTCTTAATTAAATTTTTATTTAAAATTTTTCCCCTTCGCCCCCCATATTAAAACCCCTTGTTAAAAACCCCCCTTTGGAATTTTGTGGGGATCTGAAAATTTTAAAAGTGATTGTACATTGTGCCAGTTTTGGACCTCAAATAACCCAGCACAAAACCCAAAATCTGTGACGCTTTTTTTTTTTACTAGGAACCCTTTCCTTTGGGCCCTTTCTAGTCATCTCGAATTCTTTAGGTCTGAGTGTTGTTTCCTTTTGGAACCCCCGCAAAAAACAGACGATTTTTTAAATTGAAAAAGGGAAAAAGTATTTGAAAATGTAAGATTAATGTAATCAAATTTAAAGTATTGTTGTTTTTTTACTAAATTAAAATGATTTTAATTAAAAAGTATCATATTTGTCCAGGATTCATTATGTCTGCTAAACTCAAAAGAAAAGGGAAGGCCCCAAATTTACACTGAAGCAATAGCTTTAAGATGGTGGGGGGTTCGCTGACAACTTGGTTTTAAAAAAAATTAAAAAGGGGGTTTTATAACCCCCCTTTTATTTGGACGGGGAGTCTATTATTTTTCCCCGTATTTTAGGAAGATAAGATTCCCCATTTTACTAGGTTATGGTAAAATGCTGAACCCAAAAAATTAATTTTTAATAATTTTCTGTTTTAATATTTCACTTTTTTTTTAAAAGGGATAAAATGGGGGTTCCCAACATTCCCTTTTTCAATCCCG
This sequence comes from Arion vulgaris, assembly GCA_020796225.1. Classification (NCBI taxonomy): domain Eukaryota; kingdom Metazoa; phylum Mollusca; class Gastropoda; order Stylommatophora; family Arionidae; genus Arion; species Arion vulgaris. The sequence goes on from JADZMA010000100.1 coordinate 53,715, forward strand.
CACCAAGAGGGAAAACCCACACTGACATTCCATGCCCATAACCCCCTGGGAACCTTCATACCCGGGGATTTCCCAAAAACAAACGTTATGGAAAAAAATTGATAAGGGTTTTTTATGGCAGGGTGGTTTCTAAAGGAGAAGTGGTTTTTCCGTGTCCTCAGGGCCAAAAATGGGTTTTGGGTTCAATCCACACCTATATTTTCCAACATGAAGGTTTCCTACCTTCTGCACACCCAAGGGTTTTAAAAAAAGGGAAATGACAGGACTTTTAAACCTCAAGTTTTAGGCGTTAGGGGAAAATTTTATTTGATTTATTAACTCTAGTAGCAAACAAATAGCTGTGACCAGAACTATGTTCTTAATTTAATTTCCTGGAGGGGGTTACCCCAAATTGGGGGGGTGAATAGAAACCCCTGTTCCTGCCATGCATGTAAATAAAAGGGGATTAAAAAGGGGGTTTGGGGGTGGGTTAATCCCACACAGTAAAAAACACTAATGGTTCAAAACAGAGAGCAAAAACCAGTAAACCTGGGGTTTAACCCGGACACATCTTGGGATAAGCACCGAGTCAAATGGTGCTGGGAAAATGTGAAAAAGCACACCAATGTTTAAAGGGTGATTTTTAAAAGATTTTTCATAAATAAAATTTTAGGGGGGATCTGGACATCTTCGGGGATAATCTAACGCCGAGAGAGAGAATCAAATTAAAGATTGGGTTTTTTTTTCTTTCATAAAAAGGGCACTTTTACCGTCTGTCAGCAAGTTCCAAATTATTCAACCTTGATCCCGAAAAGTGGCAAACCTCGGTTTTGGGGGCCAGGTGGGGGAAATCCAAACTACAATCTCGTCATTGCTTCAAGTAAGATTAAAATGTGACAATCGTTGCCTTTTAAACCAGTAAGATTAAAGTGACAATCGTTGGCCCCAAACCGGGAAGATTAAATGATGACAATCACAGCAATTCTGGAAAATTATGATGGTTTTTTTCTTCCTTTTCTTTTTCTTTTCTCTATTTTCCCTCTTTCTATCTCTCTCTCCCTCTACCTCCCCAGTGCTTCCCCCTTTTTGCTTTTTATCCATGTCAGTTTATTTCATCTTTAAATTGGTTTTTTATATCTATTTTCTGAATCTCAATTGTTTGGTTATTTCAAAATTTTTTTAATTTTGGGGTAAAATATTTGTTTTATTTTTTTTGTGCAAAGATTCACTTAATTCTGCTAAATTATTCTGTTTTTAATATTCATATTTTGGGGTTTTTTTTTCTCAGTAGCTCAGTGGAAGGTTTTCTTAGGGGGAGGGACAGGGAAAAGGGTTAAAAATTAAAAATCTCTTTTTTATCAATCATGTAAAAATAAACTGCAATTTTGGGAAATTTAAAAATTTTTCTACTATTTTTTTTTCCATTTAAAAAAGGGTTTAACTTTTTTTTAAAGAATGATACTAACATTTATTCTATATTACCAGTATTTGATCTTGATTTTTCTTAAAAATCACCCCAACCTTTCCCCCAAACCTATAAAAGTTTTGCAAATAAAAACCCCCCAGAGTTTGAACATGTTTTAAGTCTACACTAAAAAACTGCAGAAATGGGGCACTATTAAAACAAGTTAGAGCAGTGCTTGGACATAAGGGGTCAATGCAAATAACATCCCCTTTTTGGGTGAAAATTGAACAAAACCCAAAATTTTTATGACCTCAGACAGGTATAACTATTAAATCTGTACTTTTTTGTTCGTTTTTACTGAGAACCTTAATGAAAAAATATGAATCATCATCATCCCGGTGCCATGCCGGGCCTAAACGATCCGGGGTCTCACAAATTCTATCCTGGTATTTTTCTATCATCTCAGATGTTGATTTTTCTGTGCCAAGGGAAATCAGGCTGTTTAATATTTTTTCCCCTTTCCTTCTTTTAATTTTCCATTCCTTTTACCAGTTGTTCAATATGTTCTAACATCCCCTTTATTACATGTCTGAAAATAAGCTTCTTTCTTATATTGACAAGGCTTTTGTCTTGGCTTATTTTAATACCCCCCAATTTTATCATTTTGAAGTCCAAGGCTAGCATTCTTTTTTAAAAACCCAACTCTGTGGCCCCCCAGAGATTTTTTTTAATCTATTTTTTCAATGGGTAAAAAGAAAGGCCCCCCCGCAAAAAAATTGGGCCTCCCCGAGATAAAACAGAAGGGGAAAAAAGACTAAATTCCCCGGCCTGGGGGTTTGAAATCTCTTCCACCTGGCGCTGGGGGAGGGATACAGGTTCGAGAAAAAAAAGAAAGAAAAACTCGGATCCCTATGTTTAGGTTTTGGGACTATGTAGAACTGAATAACTCTCAATTTTGGCCCCCAATTGTTTTGGGGACCTGTTGCATAATTTATTTCTTTTTATTTTCTGGGGAAACAACTTTTTGCATGCCCTTTTCTGCTGTTTATAAAAAAATATATAGTAGGGAAAAAATATGCCAAATTGGGGAAAAATCTGCAGGAAATATATACAAAACAACAGACGAAAAAATTTTTGACTAAAGGAAGTTAAAAAGGCAGGCCAAGCAGAAATGGAAGAATATTATTGACAGGGTATGACAAAAGATGGGTTTAAATTTAAAATAAAAAAATTGACATCTTGCCTGGGGGTTTTTATTTGGCCCCCATTTCCAACAGGGAAAAAACCCCAGCTGGGTATTGCCAAACCAACCCCCAAACAAAACAACCTTTGAGATTTCCCGGGAAAAACCGGCGAAACCAGGGGGTCCCGGATTGGGAACCCCTTTTAAACCGAAACAAATGAAGTAACCAAAAAAGAGGGCCACCTAAATTTCCATATTTAGTTAATAATATTTGATCAGAAACCAAAAAGATAAATTAATATAACAAATTTGTTGTTCTTGACCCAAAAAATATCATCCCCTTGTCAGATGATATGATTTCTAAAAAAGGGTTTGTTGCAGGTATTTTCCATTTTTTTGAAATATTGTCTTTCCCTGGACAGACTGCCATTCCCCATCTGTTTTTTGTATTTTATATAATTTAAACCACTTGTTTGAATAGTGTTTCATTCCCCTTTTTTGTTTCCCCTTCTTGATATTTGTAACCCTTTTTTTGTTAAAGAAATGCCATCAGATTTGGTTATTTATGTTGTATTTCCCATTTGTAATTCCCGGCATAATTATTGATTTAAAATTTTTTAATATACAGTGACAACAGATAAAAATAAAGTACACATCATTCCCCCAACTCCCCTTTTTTCATTTTATTCAAAAACAGTACCCCAATCTGGGAAAGGGACTCATTTTTATTTGGGGAAATTTATAATAAGGGAAAAGGGCCCTTTAACAAAAATCCCAGAAGGGGCCCAAAACGGGCCCATTTCCCAATTCACAAAATTTCCGGAAAAAAGAAGATTAAAATCATCCGTTATATGAGGACTATCACCAAGCCTGGTTTTTTCCTGCTGATCCGTTTACCCCCCCAACAAACCACTACATCCAGCGGCCTACACCCCCGGGTTTTATGTTGATTTAATCAATGTTTTTTATATTTGGGGCGCCATTCTTTTGGGCCATTTAATGTCAACAAAACCCCTCTCTCTTAATGGGGCAGTGTGTAGGGTTTAAAACCTAAACTTACCTTTTCGGAAAGAAACAAAGAGAATGTCATTTCCCATTGCAGTGCCGGGAAAATACCCCACCCAAAATTACTTTACCATTCCCATTTCAACTTTTCAAAAACATACCTGGGCGTAAAAGATGAAAGGGGAAATAATTATAAAATTTTTGCGTGTTTACCTTATGATTGAAACTAGTTAGTAACCCCTGTTTGTTTTTAAAACATATTTTTTAAAATTTTATCTTTTCGGCTATATTTAAGGGGAAAACATGTTGATAATTTTTGTGTGTTTTCACTATGACTGAGAGACCCAAAATACCAACCAGTCGGCCACCTGTTCCTTTTTTTAAACCTTTTCAATTTTTTTATTAAGGGATCATAAAATGTTTTCAACGACCATGGCTTTCAAGGGAATTTTTCACAGTTCTAGCAACAGACCATGGCACCCCCACCATTAACCAAACAGCTAATAATTGGGGCAATATCACCCAAAGCCTTCCCCCCCCTTTTAACCAAGATGGGAAATTTTGGGACATGTGATTTAGTTTTGCCCCCAAGGGAAAAGAGATATTTAAGGTGAGGCGGGCTTCTTCTTCTTCGACACTCAACATCCCCTTTTTGAACCATCTTTTGATTTGTAAGGATCTGAGTTTTAAAAGGGATTAATTTTACCGTTATGCCCCGGGAGGGATCATCTGATTTCTGTGATGCTTTTTTTTACTAAATTGCTTCCTAGGTCCCACCCCAGTCAACCCCCAGATCCTTTACTGTTTTTATTCTTTTTCTCCCTTTGGGGCCCCAGCAACATAAAATGAAAGTTAGGGTGTGGGCTAAAATTTTCCTTTTTTTGTTTTCCATTACAAAATATTCATCTATATCCTCTTTTTGTCCCGATTTTTTCTGCTTCCCAAAAAGGGGGTTATTTGCCTTCTGCTTCCTTTCCTTTACGCCAGGGCCCCCCTTCAACTCTCTCTCCCGTTTTTCTTGTTTTTTTGGACGCCCTTCCCCTCTTGTCCCTCTGAGAACTGTCTGTAAACTTTACTGGCCTCGACATACATGCCCAAAACAATCCATCTTCATTTTTAATGATGATTTTCCAAATATGCCCGTTTTGATTGTTTTGGGGCCCCATTTGTTATGGTATTTGTCGAAAATTTGCAAAAATTTTTCTTTAAAAATTTATTTAAAATTCTCCTTTGTATTATAAAAGAAGAAAAACTTTTAGAAAATTTTGGGAAACGGACTGGGGATAGAAATAAAAAAATTGTTTGATTATTTTTCTTTTTGGCCAGTCCCCACTGGGGTTTATAAATCTGCCCCTTTCCCCCATGTGATGCTGGATCCAAAAAAAAAAAAAGAATAAAACCCCTGCAACCTTTCAATGCATAAAAAACGATTAGGCCTAGGGGTCTACCTTTGTAAATAAAAAAGGGCAGGAAAAGGATATGTTTGGTTTTCTTTAGGCACAGATCAATACAAATCCCCAGAGTGGTTAACAAATTTGGGCGATATGGAACGTTCAAAAAAGAAAAAAGATATAACCCATCTATAGTGTAAAAATATTAAAATTTAAGGTTTTATCAATTTTTTCAGGTAATGGTTTTTTACGGGGACAATTTTTGGAAATCATAATCACAACAGATTTGGAAATATTTTAAAAACCAGTTCATTATTGATCCCGAGATGGAATTCTCCAAGTCAATGCTTCCCCTTTTGATAAAAAAAGTAAGTAAACCTTTCATATATTATTTTCTGTGTTGAAATAATTTGGGAAAAGTTTATTTTTAAAAATAAAATTTCAAATGGGGTGTTTTCCTGTTAACATTCAGGCATAGTCAAGATGTCTAATATTTCCTTTTTTGATTTTTTTTATGAACGTTCTTTCCTTTTTATCTATAAACCCTTTAATTCAGGCAACCCTTACTGTATTTAACTTTTATCTATCACATACCCACAAATTTAGAAATCACATTTTTAAAAAAAACAAAAAAATATCATCAATAGAACTTTTAGAATAAACATTTATAAATAAAAAGGGATTACGGTAAACAAAACTCCATAACTCCCGAAGTTTGGGAAAACTGCATGAATGGAAAAGGGGCATTGGGGTAAGAAAAACAAATTTTTAAAAAAACAGGGGGTTATAATTTTAGGCCAACCCACACCTGAACTTATAGAAAAAAAGAAAGGAAACCTTTTTATATCTTTATGTATCGGGGAAAATGGTTATGATGTTTCTATATTTTCGCGAAAATGATGAAGATGTAAAAAAAATATCCCCAGTGAACATAACCGGGCAAAAAAAATGAATAAATCATCTGAATGGGTTTTTTTTTTTAAAATACTTGATTTTACAGACCAGTAACCGATTTTTATTCCACGGGTTCTGGACCATGCTGTTAAGTTCTGGGTGTTCAGCATCAAAGTTTAATGCCAATGATAATCCACCAATATTCTCTCAAGACTTTGCAGGGGTTAGACAGGTAAGGGGGGCAACTTCTTGGGTTAGATTATAAAACATGTTTTTTGTGAAATTTTTTTTACATTTTTATTGTTTTTCATGTCCCCCGAACACCAAAAAACATTTTCAACCCTAATCTTTCTTTAATATTATGCTATCATCCAAACCTGGGTGCTGACATCAAATGATAAAGAAAAAATAGTTTACAGGTAAGTGTTTACACAGAACGCTGGGGGTATCAAAAAAAGCTGGTTTGAAATGAAAACTTTAAAAAAAAATGGGTACAACATCAGTACTAAACTATAAAAAACCCAAAAATTTAAATGTTTTGGCCACAAAAAGATTACCAACAAAATTTTTTCCTAAAAAAAGTACTAAGTGATTTGGAATCCCAAATTCCAGCAGACAACAGTTGTCCCCTTATTTTTTTTAAAAACTTTTTTATTTCCGGATAATTGGGGGGTTTTAATTCCCCAAATATGCCCTTTATTACTTTTTTGTGAAAAACTTGCTTCCTTTTTGTAAAGTACCCCTGTATTGGGGAACCTTACCCAATTTCAGGGGTACTTTAAATTTTTCCCTAAATGAAGGTTAGTTTTCTGCAGTTAAAAAAAATTTTTTAACGGGGCATGAACACAAATTTCCCCATGGTCACTCCGCATGTTATCGACTTTCGTTTGGGCCTCAATTGTTCTTATTTTACAGTGATTGTTTATATAGAAGGGGATTAGGGGATAAAAAGAACAGATATTATATAGAAACTTTTTAGACTATAATCATCTAATTCCAATTTAAAAATTAAGTTTACAATTGTCTTATTTACAGATTTAAAAAAACTTAAATTATCTAATAGTTGTTGTTGTTTTTTGTTTTTTAGTTCTTGTAGTTAAAAAAACCCCTCATTGGATTGTGGTTTGGGGAGAAAAAATTTTCCCCTTTGGGCCCGGGTATCCCCTTTTTTTGGGCCCATCCAAACCTTGAGCTTTACTCTTCCTCGGGCCATAGACATCATAAGCTTCCGTTTTGCCACGAACACCCAAACCTAGAACCTGTTTTTCTGCCAGCCCGAAATTGAACCCGCACTACAGAGGGGCTTCTCACACCCCTTTATCCCAAAACGTATGAACACCCGGGCGGGGGCTTAGCGTATATAAAAAGGCATCCAAAAACGCGTGTAGGGATAATTAACACAACAAGCTTAGACAGATATGTAACTGTAAGACTTAAAAGTACATTATCGGGAGTTATACTAGCATGAATTCAGATCTGAATGGTCATAGGAGGAAAAAAGCAGACATTTGTAGTAAAACGGGACATATCTAGTCTAAAAGTAGCATTAAGAGATTATGCCCAAAAATGTGTAAATGATGTAAAAGTTCATAAACTGATATATATCTTCCATTGATTAAACCCATATTAGTAAACTGCAGCTCAAAAAAAAATTTTTCAATAATACCTGCCCTTTTTTGCTGGTAGTCTATTAATTACTGGGAAGAAAAAAGAAATATATATATAAAAAAAACATTACATGAATTGTGCTTGTTTTGTTGTCATTGATTTGTTTGCTATCTTTTATTTGCACCAATTCTACATACAATAAATAAAAACTCATTTTTATGGTCCTTTCTTTTGGTTCTGTTGAGCTTCTTTTCAATTCTTGACTGTCTATTCTATCTATATTTTCTTCGTGTCCCGATTGGACACAAAGGCTTCCACAAGAGACTTCCACTGTGCCGTCTCTGCCTTCTACAACCATCTCCCCGGAGGCCACTCCTTCAACTCTCTCTCCACCGCTCTTCTCCATGTTCCTTGACGTTCAGGCCTTCTCTTCCCATCCGCTGTCCATCTGAGAGCTGTTCTAGCCAATGCTAATTCATGACGTGGTAACATCAATCGTTGGGATGTCAATTTTCCCTTGGATTATTTATAGATAGACAATGCATGACTAAGAAAGAACTGTTATTATAACGAGTCATAAGAAGTAAGAATAAAGATAACTGTACCCCACCCAGTACTCACCTGATAGTTGTCTCCTGTTGTATTAAATAGTGAAAATGACTGTGGTGATGTTGATAAGAGCATGCATGTAAGCACACAGTTTGAAAGATGTGTATGATCTGCAAGAATTTATAACCCAAAATTTTGAATTGATTCATATATCCTCACACTTGTCTTGTAGCATGAAACTTTCAGTGAAATCTTTTAATGCACTCGTTTACACTTCTCATAAATATCTTATGTATCTTCATGAAACTTACAGTGAATCTTTGAATGCACTCGCTACACGCCATAACATATCTTATGTATCTTCATGAACTTACAGTGAAATGTTGGAATGCCCCTGTTAGACTTCTCATAACATATCTTATGTATCTTCATGAAACTTACAGTGAAATTTGAATGCACTCGTTCCTAAAACTTTTTTCCATAACTTTAAAATTTGGGATTGTGACTTCTAAAATGAAACAATAAGTTTGAGTTTATTTTCAATACAAAAACTTTAGGAAAAACTGGATAGAATCAGTGTCACTGCACCATAGGTGCTAGCCCTTTCCCCTTTTCTGAGAGTCTGCAGTAAATCACATATCAATTTTTGTGATGATTTCACATTATTCACCTAACTTCAAAAGTCATATATCTGTTTTCATTTGAACTAGGAATAGTCTACTAGTTGTAACAGGATTTAAAACCCCATGAACATTGATACACTGACTTGGCTTGCACACCGGGACATGTCTTGATGCAAGCAACAATTGTGCTGACTTTTTTGGAAAAAATTCTAACTAAAAACTGGCAGAAGATGGACAGAGCCGATATCATCAATGCGTACACAGTCATTTATGTGATATTGACAAAGTCCGCTGGACGAGTGGCGAATTGGGAGAAGTTTGGACGTGTGAGACAGCATCGTTTCATTGTAGAAAGAGAAGATATACAATCAATTTCTCTGGGACGGTGACCAGTGGATTTTGGGATGGTGCTGCGGGCAGACGAAAGCATTGAATCCCCAATGTACCATGACAGGATCGTACTAATAAATTCTCATGGGATGGTGACCAAGTCGCCTTTGGGATGGCTGCCAGCGGCAGACAGAGCAGCTTTGGGAATACCCAATGTACCATGACAGTGATCGTTAATCAACTTCTCTGGACGGTGACCAAGTCGCCGGGGGATGGCTGCAGCAACCGACAGAGCAAGCATTGAATACCCAATGTCCCATGACGGGATCGATAACAAAAATATTGATCATTGATTTCTGGGAGAAGATAGTAACTGACATTTTAGTTTAAAGAGCAATAGAAATTGTCTATAGAGCTATTGGTAAGTGTCACCACGTACTTTCAGCAAGTTCTCTTGATCAACAAGTGACACTGACTGGGGTTTCCCATTCTTCTTCTGCACTTCCCAGATGGGATTCGGATTCTTAATAAAGCAGCCGCCTGGTGGGATTATCAGCCACGCCAACAGTTTGTCTTGGACGGTAGTGTAGTGGCCACCTCTTTCCTAAGTCTGCATACTGGGGGCAGTTCTGTAGGATATAATTCCTATGATTTCTCTCCATTGCAACCCCTTCCAAGTTGAGTTTCATTTTTCGTGATGTAGTTCTGAATTCTTTGTGGCTAAATCTCCAAGGCAGATTGACAACTGTAGAGCCCGTCATCCATTCTCATTGTGGGGGTCGTTGCACCATGTTATGCCCTTGGCCTGGTGCATCCGTTTTCGCAAGCATTTGTTTGGTTAGATTTAGGGGACACGGCATCCGTTTCACAAACCCCCTTTAGTCGCCCCTTTACGACATGGGGCAGGTAACAGGGTCTATTTTACACCCCAAAATTTTCCCCGGTAACATGGGAGGTTCCCTATAATGAAAAGCACTGACATTAATTATAGCTAGTATTCTCAGTTCTAAACAAGTAATGTTGGTTATTTGGGAATTAAGCCTTTTTAAGCCAATGCATTTCTTTCAACCTAATGACAAACCTTATTTTGGTTATATCAGAGGTGTAGGCCAGTAAACTTGATAAATAAGAATGAATTCGTCGGAAAAATCCAATTATAATATATATAATAATAGTTCCTCTTGTACCGCTATCGTTACATATGGCCAGCAAGCAATTCTCCATATCGCTTTTTCCTGGGCAACTCGCCAATCTCCTCCATGACAGAAACCATATTTTTGCCTCTCTCAGAAAGTTCGTCAAGGTCCCCCTGGGTAATTATAATATATACTCATATTTTAAAGCAAGTAATAAAGAGAAAGAATATTTATTGTGAATCCAAAATAAAGCTTTATTAAAACACTTTAAGGAAAAATGTGAGAACTAAGAACATTTGTCAATATATCTGTAGTGTCTGTTTTTAACTCTTGCACCAATCAACCCATATATAGGTCTGAGCTGTAAACTTTTAGCTTTTAACTGAGCTTTTCTCTTGCAGGAGGGACAAGGACAGGCATTGAAATTGTGACTGTGCTTGTTTCGATGCTGATCTCCCAGAATGTGGGCCATTTGTGTATGAGATTAATTTAAAGTAATGACAATGGGGAGTTCCACATTAATGCAGAGGGTGTCATCCGTATCAAGCTGGCAAATTATCTAAGAAAGTGCAGGAGAAGTAAGTATAAAATTTGAAATTTAGTGTTTAAGAAATTGCATGAGAAGAAGAATTTGTGTTTATGTTATTTATTCGATTGATGTCATGGCACATTAGGCATTCCTATGTATGCTCCACCTTTGCTGCAGCAGCCATCTCAAAGTCCACTTGTTCACCATATCCATGAGAAATTGATTAGTATATTTTCTCTTGACCTGTCGGGATGTCCAAACTTGACTCTAATTCTTGCAATCACAGTGCCTGAAACTCCCCTTTATCACATTAAGAGAGCGATCGCATTGATGAAATTGACTCTTGTCTATCTCTGCCAGCTTGAGTTGGGCAGTGTTTAAAAGAAAGTCAGCACATTGTTGCCCTGCACTCCAACCTGTCCAGATGGTACAGCAAAATCAGTGTCTTGAGATTTTCCCTTTTGAATGCTGTCCACTCATTCCGTGCACAGACTTCCAGATTCAATCCTTTGAATCATATTCATCCAGTTTGTGTTAGAGGAAGATGGTGATTCTAGATGACTTGTGTTGACATGAGAAGCCAAGATCAGATAACATACTACCTATGTACAGACAAAACATCGGGTTAATGAAACAAATATCAACACAATCTATTCTAAGTGATGTGCCTTCTGAGGCCAGAATGAAACTTGTTCTAATTTGTTCATATTATAGTAGTTGAGCCATCTTGTGTTAGTATTGGTGGCTTTATAATGATAAATGTTACATTTATCTCACCCATAATGATCACAATTCTCTTCTTCAATCAGGTACATATTGACTGTGAGAGCCACGACAGGGGGAAACCACTCTCAACTCAGATACAGTTGTGGGGTTGAAGTTGTGATGAAAGCTTGGATGCTGAAGTTCAAGATCTTCCATCAGATAATGTCCTGTGTGGACAATTTCCAGGCGGGGTCATAGGTCGATGGGCTTCGACCGACCCTACGACAAGACCATTTTGATAGTGTCTCCAAAAGTCACCTTTTGATATCCATCGTTAGATCGACTGTTTGCCTTAACTGGACTGGATGCGGGAAACTTTTTTTTAAATGTCAGTGTATCTGATCAAGTTTCAAGCATGGAAAAGGATAATTGAGGCATAAAGAGTTTTAAGAGTTCTCCATCCAGTTTGAAAATATAGTTGGGGAAAATTTTATCCAACTTTTGTTGATTTAAAAAGTTTTTTAAACAAAATTGAGGGAGAATAAATGATATTAAAATCATTAATGTTCAACCATCACGAAAGTATTGTTGAAAATCAAAAGGTGAAAAGACAAGAGAAGGAAAAGGGTCTGAATAACTTGGATGCCCTATTTGCTGTTCAAATCTCCCAGGGGATATTACTAAGAAATCACTAAACGGAAAGTTGAAAATTTCTGGAAAATGGTGTTCTGAGAAAGTTATGGATATTTTTGTTGACAAAGGGATAACCCTTTTTTAAGAGGCACTTTGTTGGGAAACATTTATGAAAGTAAAGTCTTGGTTGTAAATGGAGCGTTTTGTATTCTAGAATCGTTAAAAGCAGTGTGTTTTCGAAGGTATGTAATACTTGATGAAATATGGAAATTGAAATGATGCTGTTTGTACCAGTTTTTTGGATTAATATTAAAAAATATTTTAACATGCTTTGAATTTGACACATATAAATTTGTTTTGGGGTTTTTTAAACAGAATGGTAATGAAACCCCGGGCGGGGTTTTTTTTCGTATGATGGTTTAAATCGCACCCCCAATTTTCTCTCGCCTGGGGATCCATAAATAATTTTATTCTTGGGTAGTTGGACCCCCCAAAAAGGGGAAAAATGGATCCAACAGATGGTTTATAAAATTTAAACTTACTTTCTTTGGAAGGAATGTGGGGGAAACAGAAGCGATCTCCAGTTAAGCAGCTGATGAAGATAATGCAAGGGTTAAAGTTTTTTATATAAAATGGGGTTTAACTGGGAGAAATCTGGCTGGGGTTTTTACCGGGTAGGGGGTTTTTGAAGCGAAGGGGGGTACAGGACAACTACTTTTAGTTTTTAGATGAGGATGGGGGTTGAGGTTACGCGCCCCCCATTGGTTTCTGGGGCTTATTTATCAAAATTTTCGACCTCAGTCAATGTTCACAAGATCCCGAAGGGCAGGTTTCCCTGAGGGATTGCCTATAGAAGTTTCTAACCTCCAGCGCACTGATAAATTTTTCGGGGATGGGGGGTTTACGGTAATGAGAGAGCGGAAGGGTTACAAAGCATCGTTGTTGGGGGGTTGAAGATGGATAAGGGGGTATTCGGGCTTCCCTTGTTGGATGAGGACACTAAAATGGGGTTAACGATCAGGCAAAAGGGTTTGGGTTTCCTGTTGTTCAAATCAACTGATGCCTGGAGACAGAGTGAGGGTGTGAAGCGCGGCCACTGGGAACCATCAGTATGCCTTTGATATCTGTTGGGGGGGGCAACACTTGGGTCTGCCCGGGGGAATGCGTCAGTTTAGTAACCAATAACCAATGAAATGGCCCCCCTAAATGTTTTTTTTTTAAAAAAACCCTTTGATATGATTTTTTTTAAAAGCAAAATGTGTATAAAATTTTATAATTAATATCGGAATAACATATACCAATATAGAAAAGCTGGCCAAGTAAAGATTTAAAAAATTCCCTTTGCAGTTTAAAAGTATTTTTATTTGTGCTTATGCCCCCTAGGTGACCTGGGTACCGCCCCCGTATCATAATGGCACCCCCTGGAATTCTGAATAAGACATTTATGAAACTGTCAGCCATAGATGCAACTTGTCAAATATACGTCCTTTTTTAAACATATGATGAAACTATTTTTTACAGTGTTATGTTCAGTTTATTCCAGTAATTTTCCAGTGTTATAAACCATGTTTAAACCTTTTAAATTAGGAATTTTAAAAAGGGGAAATAAATGATCAGTTTTCAATTTGTTTCAGGAGACTGGAGAACAAGTGTGTGGTGACTAATTTTAAGCAAAAAGTTTGAAGAAAGTATTTGGAACTACAATGTCAATGTTCAGAAGGACTTATGGGAGATGTCAGACTGTGGTACCACTTTGCAGTGCCAGTACTGTCCTATTGGTGGCATACCAGATTGTAATAGAAATTAGAAAATAAATTTAAATACAAATTTACATCAGCACATTCTGATATCACATCAGTTGTTAATCTACAGAAAAGGGGTATCTATTTATTTCTACATTGTTGGCGGATCAAGAGTTTGTGTCAAATTAATTAATTTTGATGAAATGTATATATTTTTCAACCGGGATATCAACGGGAGAAAATTTTTTATATCAATAGTGATAGTGTCTCAAAAGCTTTTTTAAACCTTGTGCAATTGTTAAACAAGTCAGACACATCATGTTCCAATAGTGCTGCGGTCTATTGATAACAGGGAGAGCTAAAACAACTACATAGGTCTTGTTTTTTAAATTGTGATTTTGATAGTTAAAAAAAACAGGCTAATGCGATGAGAAATTAGAAAATTGAAATATTGGGGGACATAAAAAGAGACACGAAGGGTTGGTAAAGACCATTATAGAAGGAGGTATCTTGACAAAGAGGAGAGCAAAGTAAGAACACTGAGAAGATGGACTCAGTAGCTGCAGAGACGGACATCTGGCCTATAAAAGAGAGAAATTAGGACTGTTAGTCGCCCGAGTGGTTACCGGGGCCCACTTTTGGGGTGTAAAGAATAGAACCACTGTTACCTGCCACATGTCGTAAGAGGCGGCTAAGGAGGGTTTGAAAACGGATGCACATGTCCTAAATTGTAGAAGTATATGCGTTAGGGGCCTACCAAGCAATGTCAACGATACAAGTTTTGGGAAAGATCAAACATATCACAAAGAGTGATTAAATTGTGCTAAAAGAAAAAAAGAAGAAAAAGAAGAAGAAGGACTGTTATGATAAAGTTCTCTCAGGACAAGCTATTTATTGATCGATTTTGATGTTCAATAGTAAGAAAAATTAATGCAAAAATATTAAGATGAAACATTCAATGTTTTAAAGCACGGAAAAAGTAAACATTAATGAAAAACACCTGTTTTACAAGTTGAACTGGGTGCCTGAGAGGCAGAGTGAGAGGGGTTTTAATCAGCGGGACAGGAAAACCCTCAGTATGCATACTCTTCGATATCTGTTGGTGAGACTGAGCACCTTAGGGCCCCCCCTAGCAATGATGTCAGTTTAATAACCAAAACCCGGTGTAAACACTGGTGATAATGTATATATTTATTGATATTATAGTTTCTCTAATGAATACAAGGGGCCTCAGTAAAAATGATTCATGTTGCAGGATATGTTGAAACACAAAAGATAGTAGAACAGTTTACTTTATTGAGGGGGGAAAAGTGTAGTAGTCACTTTGTTCCAGAGATAAAACTAAGTCTACTTCATCAATTTATTCAGATCTTTCAATATTTTGACAAGAAGAAGAAGCAGAGTACTGTGCAAACATGTTACTACATAATGTCAATACTGATTGATCTTCTCCTCTTTCTTTAATTCTGTTTACCACACAGCGTTAGGATAAGATTTCTAGAACAGGCTGTTATATCTGTTTCATAAAGGGTATTTTTCACTGTCTCTGTAATTTCTAAGGTCCACCTTTTGCATGACTTCCTTTGCTTTGTAATTACTTATTAGTGTGTGTGTGTAATAGTGCTTTGTCACCTTAGTATTGGATATACTACGTTAGGAAAAGTCTTTAAATCTCTAACAAAATCAGAATTTGATTGTTAGTTAATTTTTCAACAGTTTTCCAACTTTTTTTATCTGTGAATGACATTCACTTATTTTAAAATATAGTACAGCATCCGTTTGTACCAGTCATTTAGTAATTTTTCTGCACCCGTATATTTTCCTCTTCTACATCTCCTACCTTGTTGGAAGCACATCCGTATAGTATGACTAGTCAAAAACACTGTTGGGTAGCCACAAAGGATCCACCACTTACTTTACATAGACCACTAATTATCTACAAAACACTATTTCAGTCAAACAATCTGTTGAAGACCAAGACAACTACAGTTTAATTTATACATAAATCCACAAAATGAAATTGAAAAATTAATTTAATCACTGTGTGTTTTTCACTTTGATAGTGAATGTATTAATATAGATGACTCAAATAAAATGTACAAATATGGAGACACAATTTTATTAACAAAATATTTCTCTCTATTTATTATTCATGTATTTTTGCCCAGATGAATTGCTTTTATTTCTGCAAATCTTACTTTGAAATTCTGGTTAGACTTTGATTAATCCTGATCTTGAAATTGTCTACTAAAATCTTATATTTCCTTAGAACGTCCCATGACATTTGCTGGTAAGAGTTATGTACTAAATGGAAACTTCGCATTCTACCAAGAAAAGATTCTCCTGAGGTCTGACTGCGACTAGACAAACTTCAGCAATTCTCATGTATGCTAAAGGGAAGGTAGACTACAGTATTCTACAGGTAAGCAGTTAATTAGTTCATGAATTCTCATCATGTCTTGCAGCACATAAGACTTCTACAAATAATCTTATTTTTCTTCTGTCTTTAGGAACTTTAGTGTCTTTATATTTCTTGATGTTGACATTTATTACTTCTCAAAGAGTGACATGAAGACATGTAGTAGATTGGAAATTTGATCCAGAAAATGTTGGATTCAAATTGAGTCCTTAGAAAATATGAATGGAAATATTGAGATGATTGATTCTAAATGTGTGATCATTATTTTAGAGTGATTTATTGTATTTATACTCTGCAACAACCCTGACTTTTCCCCATGATACACAGACCCATCTGTATGTACAACATCATCATCACTTGTATTATCTGCTATCAGCTGTTTAATTGTGAGTTATGCCTTCCCATTGCCCTAATCTCTACATTCCCTTCCAAGAGTAATAATAATGTGACAGAATTTGAACAAGCTACCATCTATTGGGAGACACTAAATTCCACCTTGTACAAAGCACATAGGAAGGCTTGCTCCAGGTGCCTCTTTTTTCGTCCTGACATCGAGAAGCAAAACAGTGATAGAGAATAGATAGATAGATAGATTTAAATCAAAACATTTTAAAAGTTTCGCAATATTAATTTGTTTTCTGTATAGATGGAGAAAGGAGTTTGTTATACAAGTTTGACTGTGGAAGTGGTGAGGACAGTAAGATTCCAGTGACTGAGTGATGGACAGTGGCATCTAATTGAACTAGACAGACATGGGCAGAGGCTGAACTTTCTCTAGACTCTGCATACACTGCATTGGTGTGGCGCCAGGCATCCATGGCATTCTCAATGGTGATTCAGAAGAAATCTACTTTGGTGCTAAGTGATATCTTCCTAATGGATATAGAGATATCAGTCATGGTTTGAGGTAGGAAGTTCTATGTCTATTTTGTTTATCATGAATTAATTATTTATGTAGACTGTTTATCTGTACCCTTATATCCTTGATGATCTCATTTATTGCTAATTTTAGTGAATTCAGTGTGGTGTCGGACCCGCATAGAGGAATAAGAATAGAACACTGCTACTACAAGACATGTCAAGAGTCGATCTGAGGTTGGGATCTAGGAAGCTACCTAGTAAATAAAGCATAGAGAAATCTGATGTGGCCTACTTGTAGGCGCATAAAGCAACGATATTGCTCTTAGGCTCAGATCACATACAAATCACAAAAAGTGGTTAACAAGTGGTCAGTATGGAGCATTCAATGAAGTGATTCATTTCTGTGTTCTTGGATTATCTTGCGTCATGTAGTGTTCTGGATTATCTTGGTCTGTCATTTCTGTAGTTCTCATTTCTATTAACATCCTTAGTGTTACATGTACCAGTAACTTAATTTGTTCATTGTCATACTATTGACTGTCAGTAGTAACTATGAAAAGTAGTACAATTATTATAGATGAGCTCTGAAGAGAGAGAGAAATGAAAGATTCCATCAGTTATACTGTACAGAAGATAAGGAGAACATGATACTGTAATGGTAAGTGCATTTGCTCACATTAAACAACACAGAGAGTGTGATTTTTTACAGATTTCAGGTCGACACAGCCTCAATTGAGTAGCAGAGAACCAGTGGTAAGTGAAGGTTGCCAGCCTGATGTTAACTGATGTGTGACTTGATTGATAAAATATGTACCTGCACACATGTTTCAATGTACTCATGGTAATGAAACTGTTCTTTACTTTACAGACTGTACAGAAAATCAAATAAAATCATATGACTAGACAAACATGCAACAGCTACAAGTACAGTTGAAGTAATAAGAGAGAATCAAAAGTTGTAAATACCTTTAGGGCTATCGGAGCCAATGAATAGAATCAATAAATAGACAATGAGCAAATATGAGATTCCTGAAAACAAATTACCATACACAGAATTTGAACCACAAACCCTTATTTCTTATGGCTTCCATTGCTGAAGTAATGAAACATTGACTAAAATTGTGTTTTTGATAATAATTGTTCACCAGTTTTCTTACTTTTTCTAGGGATGTATGGAAACATAAGAGTATTCAATCCTCTTCCATTTAGGGAAAAAAATAAACCAAACCCA